>JAPQWS010000092.1:0-245997 GCA_028651295.1 Catharanthus roseus
GGAAGAATGCAAAAGTATACTCATAATTTATCTTCATTGAGATGCAAATTGTGTATCCTTTCCTTTTCTCTCTCTCTCTCTCTCTCTCTCTCTCTCTCTCTCTCTCTCTCTCTCTCTCTATATATATATATATATATATATACATATATATATATATATACATATGCTAACACACCACACAGCACTTGACCCACACCATATGTCTTGTGTCAGGCATCACTATATATACATACACATACATACTAACCAAAGGCTGTGATCATTACAAGAAAGCAGTTAATTAACAAGAAGCTCATGAACCCATCATGATCAGAAGAAAATATTAAGGAGAATGAAAAAGAAGAAAAAAGAAGCAACAGAGACTAATTCTTTGGTGTAATCAAATAATTATGACCTTAACAAAAAGCCCCTCTTCAGCAACAAGTTCTCTTATCAGGACTCAAGTACCGAGTTCCACCCATGTCCCCTCCTCCATTAATGTATAAAGGAAAGTATGTATATTATTTTTTTTAACAAAAAAAATTAAATTGGTAATATATGTGATACAATAATGCTTCTGTTTCTTTTAGGAAATTGCAGATATCAGTCTCTAAGCACCATGAAATCTTAAAAGAAATGGTAACTGAATGAAGCATTTTGTACCAAAATATGGAAGAATATTGGGTAACAGGAAGGAAAAAAATAGTAGTAATGTATAAACTATACAAAACCTGTTTCGGACTAGAGGTATGTGGTCCGATGACCTATCTCCACCTGCCATGTCGAGCGCCCTTTAAAGCCACTTAATAATGTATATCAGCCTTACTGTATCCTTTCTGGTACCTCCAGATTAGTGCGATATTATGTGTGTTTTTGCTGAAACTACGAAATCATGACAATTAAACACAGAACTAGAGTTAAGAATAAGGGTTTAATTAACAACATTAATAAACACACATGAGACACTAAAATTATTCAATAATGACTCAAAAAAAGTACTGGAATTTCGAATCTAAGAATTACATAGAAGAAAGAGAATTGAAAAGTTAATCTTATAATTATGACAAGAAATTACAAGCGGAGAATACCTGAAGGGAAAAATGAAGCCCAAAAATTCATAACCAGATCTTGTCCCGGACGTCATCTGGAACAAATTAAAATCTCCATTTCGCTTACCACCATTGCAGGTCAGAAGAAGGGAGAGAGAAAGGAAAGGAAACAAAGAATACGAGAATTTGCATATGTATTTTACAGTTCTATTTGGATTGGTAATAATGGTGGTGTTTAATTTGAAAATAAAATAAATTTATATGATTTTTGAGTTAAAAAAAAACTGTCCAAATAGGGCTAGAGTGAGTGAGAAAAGAAAGAAGAGGGGAGGGGGGTGAAAGTGATGACAGAAGCATAGAGAGCACAAAGGAGGTGAGATGCAGCACACTTGAACACTTTTCTCTCTCTCATATGCATTTCATCATCTGTGCTCTCTATCTTCTGTCAACACAAGTAACCTCCCTAATTTATTATTGGATTTCCACTCTTCTCCCTTCCCTTCCCCCAAAAACAAAATAAAATAATAATAAAAAAACCCTTAATTACCCTATTATCAGTAAAATCCTGCCCTGTGGTTTGGCCTGCTCAAGTGAGTAAGCACACCGTAACAGTAACCTGCAGACAGCCTAATATAAAACTTGTATTGCAAAGAAATCTTGAAATCTTGAGCAGTTTCTTTTTAGGAGTGGGTTTCTTTTGTTTTGCAGCAGGAACAAAAGGGAAGTTTTCTGTGGAAGTGGGGAGACAAAGAAAGAAAAGGAAAAAAAATCAAGCAACCAAGAGAGAGAGAGAGAAAGAGACTTGGGGCTGGGGGGAGTGAACTAGCTATGTAAGCTGCTAACAGGGTCCTCTCAAGTGACCACTATAAATAGGAAAGAGGAAGGGCAAGTAAAGGGGTAGGGGGGCGGGGGGGTGTTTGTTATAGAGAAGAGTGGTACCACAGTACTCTGTCTCACATGTACTCTTCCTTTGCTTCTTCTAACCGTTTTTTCATGAAGGTTAATCCAGAAGAATAGCTAGCCCCCAACACCCCCTTCCCCACCCCACTGTAACATTTCCTAAAAACCAACCCTAGAAGAAGAAATTTTCACATTTCACCTTGCATGGATTTTGTACTTTTTTTTTTGGTTTTCTAATTAAGATATCGTACTTTTTTTTTTTTTTTACCAATATCCAATCATCAGAAGATGATGATAATTGTACTGTCCTGATATTCAATTGCCAAGGAAATATTTTTTGTTTTTTGACAGTACGAATTAGGAATTTATTTACAACCCCTTCTTCCTCAAAATTGCAAAAACAAGTACATGAAATTTAATTAAAACAATAAAAGGAGAGATCCCTTTTCTTGATACTTGCTGGGGTGGGGGGGGCTTGTACTGTGTGTTATTGGTAGTTGTGATAGGGGATGTGGGGGGGTGGTGGAAATAGGATAATTCTGATTCTGTTCTAATTTGTTTTTCAAGTACTTCAATAATAAATTACCACTTGAGTTGAAAAGTTCAGCGGC
This sequence comes from Catharanthus roseus, assembly GCA_028651295.1. Taxonomy (NCBI): domain Eukaryota; kingdom Viridiplantae; phylum Streptophyta; class Magnoliopsida; order Gentianales; family Apocynaceae; genus Catharanthus; species Catharanthus roseus. Next base: position 2,540 of record JAPQWS010000092.1, read on the forward strand.
GGTTGGGTACCTCCTCTGCTTCACTTTGATTGTGTACCATTAGGTAGGTGGGATTGTGCCAAATCTTTCTTCATCACTCTCTGATTTTTAATTTACTTTTACCCTTCTCTACTAACTTTTCTTTAGGTACCCTTTGTGAGAAATGTCCAAACATACAAGAGTATAAAATTCTGACTAATTTATTCATATTTTTATTTTTAGATCTTGTCTAATTATTTAAGTTTCAGTATAGAAGTATATAAGGATACTCAATCTTAACTAATACAAATTCTAATATATAAAGGTATTGCAAGTCTAGTTCTTATAATTAGAGAGTCAAAACTTGACCTTAAACATTTTGTTTAGAAGGATTCGAATTTAGGGATGGTAATAGGGACGTTAAACTCGGGTACCCAGTCCGCTTCAATCTATGTAAACTTTGTTGATCTCGGTTGACTTTGGGATATGGGTGGGGACGAGGATCAATTTTATCTCCAATTCTCTACTTGGGTCGATCGGAGAAAATAATAAATTCCATGCCCATATGGGGGATTCGACAAAAATGAAAATTAATTAGAGAATGTTAGGTTGGGGACGATGATGATTTTTATCCCAAGCTCAGAGATGAAGGGGAATGGTATAAGAGAGAAGGGGACGGGTTGGGGGACTGGGGCCCCAACCCTCACCCACCCATTACCATCTATTCTTTATTGCTTTGCACGTAGACAAATATGTAATTTTAATATCCCTTCCCTTCAAAACACAAAAGGAACTAAATATAAATTATATTGAGATAAAAAACAAATTTTTTCATTTTTTTGGAATGACAAAACTCTTTCATTTTCATCTTCTTCCTATTATATTTGTCCATTCTCAATATGTGCATGTTCCAATCACATACATAAATTTACCATGTTTGATGACTCTTAAGTAGTGTGGTTAAAATAATAATTTTAAAAAATTCATTATTGGAGGACTATATAGTAATAAAGTAAGAGGATTATGTTTCTGAAAAAGTAGTTCAAGAATATAAATACTGAAAATAAAAAAGAAACTAAATTGTTACAAAAAAAAAAATTAAATTGTTACAAAAAGAATATAGTTTAGAGACTATTTTTACCATTAACTTCATTGCTATTATGTAAAAAGTGTTTTTGATTTCTTTTCTTTTAATGTACACAATTCACACATAAAAATTAGTAACTCAATAGTAAAATCATTCTTTAAAAGACGAAATATTCTGCATTTAAATTACATTTTTTCACCCAATATATTGAAAGAATTAAAATCCAAAATAATATATCATCTCTTGAATGGACTTATATTTTTTTACTTAAATATTTATTCAACTTATTGTCAAATTTATTAATTTTCAATTCGATTAAAACATAATTCTTACAAAATAATTATAAGGGCTAAATTATATTCACATCCTCACACTACAAAAGAAGAGAAAAAAGGAAAAATTGTTGTCAATTTTGTCACTATTAAGGGTGAAATTTTGTCCAAGCAATATAAATAAAATATGCACCAATTTTTTTGTTAATTAATGTAAAGTTGGTCCACAGGTAGACAACGTATTTAATTATGATTTTATGATGGTCTCCTTCTACTCTTTTCTAGCTTAAAACTTAGTTTTTTGACAAGCTACAACTATCCAATCAAGTCCTCTTGTCTAGAAGAGTTTGGCATTTTAATTAAAAATTTAAAATATAAATGATACTTTGGAAAGGGACTTGTATATATGCTTATAATTTGTTTTTTTTCTTTATTTAGTCTATTTTTTAGAAAATGGATACTAAATAAGTCTAATTTCTTTTTTTTAAATTCCGAAGATGCGATTGTGCGTTATCAAATGAGATAACGCACATGATAGTTCATGCGTTGTAGCTAATCACCGCCTTAATCCACATTAAATTGCATTTTTTAACGACGTGGCACGGGACGTGGCGAAAAGGTGGTGGGATTTGGTGTTGAGGTGGATGATAACGCATGATGGTTATGCGTTATCTTGTTTATGTTGATTAGGAAGAAATAATTTTTTGTAGGTATTTGGAAAACTTTAAACATGAATAACTCTACGATCGGATGTCCGTTTCACGCGTATGACCACTCGCTTTTGATAGTTCTCGTAAAGAGGAACGCAACGACATCGTCAAAAAAGTGATCCCGGTTGTGTTTCGAGGCAAAAAAAATCGTTTCGTATAGTCGAAAACTTTGACTGGGACATAACTTTGTGCTCTGACGTCCGATTGAGGCGATTCTTGTGGGCATTTCGGGTATTTTTTTCGAGATCTACGCGTTGGAAATGCTCTAGTGGTTTTCCACCGACCGTTTCCACAAAAACGTCCTATTTTTGTTTTAATTTACATTTTTGTAATTTTCTAATACTTTCTTTCTTATTAACTAAAAAATTACGCCGCCAATTTGAAAATTAAACAGATGAGCAGTCTTCTTTTTGCTCTAATTAAAAATTCAAATGATTGAAGTTGTTAAATATTGGAATACATAAGTAAGTTATTATTAAATAAAATCTTATGCACTTGTTCAATAGGATCCAATGGTGGTCTATTGGTAAGTCTTTTATGTTATTTCTCATGAGGTTAAGGGTTCAAATTCTATTATAAGACTTTTTTAAGATGATGTAGCGAGATAACGCATCTATGTCACTTGGTTGTGCGTAATTAATTAGTAATAAAGCACAATGATTGTGCGTTATGGCCAAATCGAGGGATAAAAAAAAATTTGGGCCACTTTTAGTAGTCTTTTTAAAAAAAATGGTTTTTTTATTATAATTATAAGGGTTAATCACATTTTTTTCCAAGAAACTTATTTAAATTATAAATTCATCTCTCTATTTTATATGAATTATAAATATATCATTATTGTTTATATTTTCATAACTAAATAATACCTATTACTAATTTCAATAAAAAAAATTTATCGGGAAAATAATTATTTTGTAGTAAAAATTTTAAAATTTTCTTAAAATATTCACTTTGCAAGTTTAGTTCTTGTTTATTATCATATATTTAGAGAACAATATCTTTCATTACAAAAATTTAGTAAGGACATTATGATCTTATAATATGATAGTAAATAAGAATTAGACATGTGAAATGATATTTTAAGAAAATTTTAAACTTTATCTACCAAATCATTATTTTTTAAAAAAAATTTTTGTACTAAAATTAGTAATAGAAATTAATTAGCTATATATAAATGATAAGAATGTATTTGTAATATATACAAAATAGAAGGATGAAATTGTATTTTCGATGAAACTTTGAGAGAAAATGTAAATTAATTTTTTAAAAAAAACAAATTATATATTATTAATATCAATTATGTGCTACATCAGACAAAAATGTTTCTAAACGATTCCAAAGGTATAGTAAAACATAGAGTGATTTCAGTACAAAGATTGGCTGCACAAATTTATGTGTTTTCTTTCGCAAACCAAACGTTATCACGAAAGTACTCAACTAAATAATAGCATGATAAAGTCCTTAAAAAAATAATGACATGATAAATAAATAAAAAATTACACATTATTAAAATATTTTTTAGAAAATTAAAATTTGATCATCTATCTTCTCTCTCTATATATATTCTCTTTACTATTATTTTTAATATTTGAAAAAAGTTGATTGTTACATTTCAAAAGTTGTAGGCCATCAAACATTATTGGCAAAACCAATCCGTGATTGGAAGACATATGATATGATCTGTCGGAATAATTTCTTCACCTCCATAGGAACTTGCTTGATAATATATATATATATATATATAGATAAGGTTCATGAACAATTTTTTAATTTGAAGGATAGCAAGTTAAGTTGTGGTTAGAGCGTAAACTGGATGTTACCAGATTCAAATATATATCCTTGTAGTGAAATATAAATTTAGACCAGGATCCAGATTTTCCGGATATAAAATTTATAGACCCAAAACTCGACTCTTCGGGGGTTTAGGGTAGGATCTCAGGTATACCTGCACTGCAGTATGGCATTTTTTCTATTTTTTTTCGTTAAACAAAAAATATATATAATAAAATTTTCAAAAATCTAACCTTAAAAGATCATCACCTTTGGAACAAACAATTACTTGGTATAAAATTTTGACTAAGAAAAACAAGTCCATAAGAAACATCGAATGGAGAAAATGGTAGTACTAATGTCTCGAAGAAGAAGAAATCTTGAAGAAAATTTATCTTCTCTAAACTATGAAGAAAATTTCTCTTCTCTTCTCTAAACTAAGAAAATAAACCACTCAATATCATAAATGTATAAATTATGTATTAGTAAAAAAATATAAAAAACAATATAATATATATGAATATATATTATTATTTTATTATAACTGTGTATACTGGGTCTAGGTATTATCAATCCTATCCGGACTCATTTAATAGAATCTATATGGGTATGAGTACGGAGTACAGTCCGCGGGTATAAAATTTTAACATTATCCGCTATAAATAGATATAGACCCAGTAAGGGTACGGGTAAGACCCCGCCCTGCTTTATGATCCCTAGTTATGGTGATAGTAATTTCTATGACATCAAATTCTATTTTATACGAGATAAGTGCGATAAATTTAAATAGTAATATAAGTCTAAACATTCAACGATATTTTAAAAGTATTTATTTTGATACATCAAAATAATTTTTTATGTATATTTTAGATTATAAATCGTGCTTTTAATATGCAAAACGTAAACTATATCTCTTCCTAAAAAAGGGTTAATACCACGAAGGTATCTGAATTTGATTTATTATGTCAATTAAGTACTTAAATATTAAAAAATGATAATTAAAGAATAATTTTGCTTTTCGGTAAAATAAATTAAATGGGAACTCATTAGAAATGAGTAATGTCTGTTATGCTCTAATAACATTTGAAAAATTAATTTTACCCTTCCATAGGAGGGAAACTAGTTATTAAAATGGAGGGAACAATTATAATAATAAAAAGAACTCTTTCTTCCTAATACCATCAAAATACCAAACTCCCACCAAATTCTATATGAAAAAAAAAAAATTATATGAGTTTCTTTCTCTTCTTTCCCCAAACCTAAAAAAATCATATATCAAAGCTTAATCAAATCATTATTGTGACTTAAAAAATCCTTCTTTAACTTGCAATCAACTGGAAGGAGTAAGAGGTATTACATGGATTAAAAAGTTCCAACCTCCAAAATTTGTGAAATTGTAAAAAAAGATATTCTCTGGCAATGGGTTAATACAAAAAGTACCATGAACTTTGTCCATTACCAAATATCTTTTAAACAAATTCATAATTTTTTATTATATTTCTTCCCTCTATTTAGATTGCCAGCTTCCCTCTTTAATTTCATAATTTTTTTATTATATTTTTTCTCTCTATTTAATGACTAGCTCCCTTCCTATGAAATAATAAAATTGATTTCTCGAATTTTATTAAGATATAATAGAAATCATTCATTTTCGATTAGTTTCAGTTCAATTCATTTTAACTAAAAAATAAAAATTATCTCATAAATATTATTTTTAAAAATAAAATACTTAACTGACATAATTACAAATTTCAATGTACTTTTTCCATATTAATCCTTTGGAAAAGAACAAAATGGGGATAAGGAAATGAGTCCAAGTACTGGTGGAATAGAATAAATGAAGCAAGAGTGGAGAGGAAGAGTAGCCCCAGCAGCACTTCCTTTATTTAGCAGTTTGATTGCAAAAGCTAAAGACTAAAGGGGTCCATATTAATGTGAATATTCACCTTCTGTTTCCATTTCTACCCAAAACCAATTTGAAAACTCATATATATATATATATATATATATGTGTTTTTCATTTTGTGGCCATCACTCATATTATATTCTCTCTAACATCCCAATACTATATATTTGGTACTAAAAATGTGAAATACCTACGCTTACGCTCAGTTGAAGAATATAAATCATGCTTAATTCAACAATCATACAGATTGGAGGCAGCGCACTAGGAACCACCTTCCCACATTGGAGAGGTTAAAAATTCCCACACTGTTGTTATCAGAATTTGAATCTTGGTCCTTTATACTAAATTTACAACCCCATAACCAACTGAGCTACGCCCATACGGGCAATCCCAACACTATACTTAATAAGTATGAGTGAATAGAGAAATAAAATAAATGTTATATAAGAATATAAGGTTGAAATTATATATATTTCTTTTTTTTAAAAGATTCAAGCCTTTTATGGTAATTTAGAATAAACTTGACTTGTCTCCTTGGGACTGGCCAACTTTTTGGTGTTTATAACCTTCAAACAATCTGCACAAAATATACAAGCTCAAACTCCGCTAATAAAATACAACCTTTTCTTAGTTAGAATACTCTCTCAAAGAATGCAATATGATTTAATAACATTTAGACTTGATTTGATAAAATTAAAAATTGCAGTCCGATATTTGAATTGTTTAAGTTATGAATTTCGAATATTATGTTTGAACTCTATATCTAAAAACCGAAGTATTAATCGAATGTTGGATTAATTAATAAGTGATAATTATATATATTAGAAAATGTATTGTAATTTTGTAAATAATATATATTTTCAAATTCATAATTCGAGTTAAGTGAAAATTTTTAACTACAATTAATCAAATTGCAAAAATTATTAAGCGTTTACAAATTATTTGTTGTAAAAACATATTCAATTCAATAAGTTTTTAATTAATTCATTTTCAGAAATAAATTAATTTACAAACAAAGCCTTAAAAGTGTCTATATTTTAAAAATATTGCCACTCCTATTAAACACACTCAAAATATAGTTGCAATCTTCATATAAAAAGTCATATTTTAAAAGAGACAAGTGCTAACGAAAATATTAAAGTGTATATATATTGAATCACGTTAAAAAACAATATATTGTATATGATAAATATTTCTTATTATGCATGAAAAAAATATTCTATTTATAGCTTTCTCTTCACTAGAATTTCGATAGTAAATTGACAGAGAAGTCCAGGACGAACAAAATATATAAAAAAATAATAATAATACATTTTAAATTTAGATCGCAATTCTCATTCCTTTAATCATGTAAAATATTTCAAGGAATAAATTATTGCAGTTCTGGAATTTGATAAAAATTGGAATGAACAAATGCATGTATCTAGCTGAGAATATGTCATATATGGTGGGAGACTATGCTTTGCAGTACAACTGCACGTCATTTTCCAACCGAGAAAAGGTTCTGCTTGTAATATTTTTTATAATTTTTATATTTTTTAAAATTTATTTTTTAGTAAATTTTATTAATTACATACTTTATATTAGGAATGTCATAAAAAATTTATAGGTGATAAGAACTGATTACATCGAAAAAATAAAAGAAAAAGAAAAGGGGAAATTTTGGATGGATGCATGAATATCAAGAATAAGAAGGGTATTTTCTTTTTCAAGATGATCGGATAAAATGATGCATTTGTAGAATCTTTTTTTTTTTTTTTTTTTGGGGAATGAAAAGATTATTATTGCGGCTATGGTATCTTTTGTTAAAGGAAAGTATAGAGAACTTGTGGCTGCCTCATCATGAAGAATAGATTTGGGATTGGCTCAAAGAGATGAATGTCACGTCAATGTTCAGATTATTTGTATTATTTTATAAATTTTACGATAAAATTATAAAATTTTCGCTATAAAATGGATTAAGTGTGTTACTCACTGTGAGTTAGTATACCAATAATTTTTATTTTTAATTTTATGTATTTTTTATATTGTTTTTATATCAAAATTAATATTTTTTATATAAAATCTTTAAAATTATCAATTTTTAATTTTTTTAAACTTTAAAATTTTCAAAAATTTTTTTAGAGATATGCAGGAGAAAAAAGAGTTTAGAGATAGAGAAAATTGAGAGAAAAAATATAAAATTTTATCTAAAAGTTTTATAATTTTGACTCGAAATTTATCAGAAGTGAAAAATAATATCACAAATAAAATATCACAAGCATAAAAGAAACCTGAAGCACACAACCCTTATCCCTGGTCAACTATATATTTAAACTTGTCGATACCCCATAGCTTCATTCACTTATGGTGGGGTCTCTTACTTTGATGGGCTGGGCAAGATTATTTATTTATTTATTTATTTTGAGTAAGACATATGACCAAGATATTTTATTTGAAATTGATCCATATAATGGTTAAGACCAAATGAAAATAATTCGTGTAATTCGAAATAATTAATCAAACACATAACCTACAAATTATTTTGACTAGCTTATAGAAAGCCCAACTTAATCGGACCGGAATTATCTAATACATTTTATTTTATAGTGCACTCTCTAATACAGATAAGCCTTAAAAGAAAACTATTATTAAAGAAAGTGTACTAAAAAAAGTACTTATATGATCTTGGGTGCTAATTAGACGAACACTCAAGATTATCTAATTATCTTTTAATACATTCTTTAATAGACTTCCTCCTGTAATAGTAATTTTTTTTAAAGATTTATCTTTTATTCTATATGAGTTTTATTAATAAAATTATTATAAAATATGGGGTCGGATCTCATGTATCACTTTGTGTATCGCTCTTTATACTTTCTAATTTAGTATATTTTTTATAAATAAAACATTATAAATAAAACATAAACCCCAAGAGAAAAAAATAAACCTTAAAAAGAAAAGTATATTATAAAAGGAATGTAGTACATAGAATAGAATAGTATATAAAATGGTATAGAAAATCCTATACCTAAAATTTGTGTATTAGAGAATGTATTAAACGATTCCAGCTATATAATTATATGATTAAAAAAGAAAAAAAAGAGTGTTGATAGTGAAAAAGAAGTATATACTGACTCGTATAGGCGTAATCTCGATTGGTTCAAAAAGCTGCAGGGATTAGTACCGAAATCTTGACAGCGACAGTTTGAAAATTTTAACTTCTCTAATATAGGGAGTAATTTTTTGTATGAATCAATACCCGACATCCAATATACAGAACCACTAAATCATTATAATTTACCTCTTTCACCTGAATATTACGTTTACACAGACAAGGAATTTCGTCTTTTTTAACCAAAAGGAAAGAAGTATATAGTGGTACTTGGAGGGTGTGGTGTGGCCACTTGATGAGTGAGGGGTGGGTGGCATGTTCTCATTTTGGTTTTTCTTTATTTGTTTCTTTAAGCAAAAGCAATAATGGCCTAATGGATGGGACAATGCAAAACAAACAAACAGTGGTAATTTCTGCTTTTCATTTGACCATATCAGATATGGCATGCGCTTGCTCCTTACTGTAATTGGCCTTGTTCACACATGAACCCAGCCGCAATTACTTTGATTGAACCTCAACTTGCCACTGTACACAGACCCCACTCGCCATTGTTTCATGTTCTTGGTTACCTCCAAATCAATCTTATAAAAATATAAATTTGACTCGATCACTTAACGAGTCAATTCGAACTTAGTCAATAATAAATTCAAATCGAACTTTGATTGAGTAATTTGTAACAAGTTCACGAATTGTTTAATTCAATCACACATCTAATTAAACACTAATCAAATCTCTATCTATTTCACACTCAATGTTAGTGTCACATATATGTCTATAAATTTTTACTTCGGGACCTAAATCTTCTTCTATTTTTTACAAACTTCAAGATAAAAATATTCACTCTTTCAAAGCAAAAATCAATCCAATTGAACCTTAGCAAATATTTAATTTGCATGTTAAACTTAATATTTGATAATAATCATTTGAGCAATTGGCAAATTTGATACTATAGCTATTTATTGCATCTAAACTTTGTCTTATATCTTTTATTTTACTCATTTTAGTAATAACTATTTATTTTACGCGCATTTACTCTTATATCTTTTATTTACTTATTTTTGTCCAGTAACTATTTATTTTTGATATTTTTTATCCAAAATACTTTAGGCATTCAAAATATAAAAATGTTTCAATTGAGGACTTTGAATCATAAAATTTTATTTAAAAAACCCTTCGAAATGAAAAAAAACGTATCAGTCAAGTCCATATGTTTAATCTTCATTTTACATTGGTTAGCGTGTCAATAATCAGTTATTGATTGACCGAGAATTTCAGTATTGTAACAAAAAAATTTACCTATTGATAATTATCAATTTGAAATTGATAGACAGTCTAATAGTTTGTATCCAATTCAATAATAACTAATCGATCAACTACCCGTATTGCTGCTATTCCCAATTTCAGAGGTTGAAGACAATGAATTGCAATTTTTTTTTTTAATTTAGGTCTACATTTTGTCTCAAAGTGATCCCAATGAGATTTATTATTTGGAGAGTGGCTATTTAAGTCCTCAATGAAGTGAAAGGGAATTCATTGAATTTTTTTTTAGAGAATTTAAAATTCGAGGTCCTCAATTGACACTTTATATATTTTGAGTGACCAATTTTAAATTTATCCAAAAAATATCAAATATAAATAGTTACTCGTACAAAAATGAATAAATAAAAAATATATGACCAAATTCACGTAGAATAAATAGTTATTGGAATAAAATGAGTAAAATAAAAGATATATAACAAAAATTCGGACAAAAATTAATACTTACGAGACCAAATTTGCCAATTACTCTAATCATTTTTACTACATTTCGAACTATTTATCAAATTTAGTCCAAATTTTTTTTTATCAAATTTAGTTTACTATATATGTATGTGAGTCAAATAACCAACTCATAAACCTTTTTTTTTAAATTTTTTTGAAAGACAACTCCCTGAACCTATTAAGACAGAACTAATACTTAATCACGAAATGATTTTGCTAATAAAATTGTATTAGATTTTGGACTTAATTTATGTATACATGCACTTGTATAGCATTTGAATATGTAGACGTACATGTATTGCTTAATCTAGTTATGTGTTTATTGCTATATATATATATATTTTAAGATCCAATTAAAAGTAATCTATATTTATATAGGTGGATTTGTCATCTTAACAAAGTGTGGGGTCTCTTTATAAATGTGTAAAAATTTAAGAGTTGTAAAGTAAAATCATGATGGGACTCGTTTAGCAAATACATCTATATATTAGGGTTATAGTCCCTAATTGCACGTATGTTTTTATATCATTAGCCTCCTTTAAAAGTTTCTATCTCGTTGAGAAAAACGGTTACGTACGTAACAATAAGAAGAACCAAACCCGATCTCCAATCTCTCAATCGCCATAGATCAAAATACATGTTTCGATTCTTTATTCTAAATCATATATTAAGTAAGATTTAATTCTTAGGATTTGTTTTCCTTAACCTCTCTCTAAGTTCCATTCAAATTATTCTCACTAATATTAAATTGTCAAAACTATTATTCATTCCCATGAAATGAAATATAATTTTTTACTTGTATAAATAAATAAATATTTTGGTTGGGGAGAAACAATAAAAAGGAAGAAGAAAAGATAAGGTCCATATTTGAAGTCCTTTTGGGGTTTTTTTTTCTATGTTTTGTCCATTTTCAAAAAAATGGATACTAAATTGGTTCGATTTTTTTTTAATCCTACAATGGTCATAACACACGATCATTGTGTGTTATCACCCTGAGATAACGCATAATGATTGTGCGTTATCACTAATAAAGCGATTAAAAACGCATTAAAAATCATATTTAACGACGTGGCGGAATCGTTGTGGTGAGTTGTCGATAACGTACAACGATTGTGCGTTATCAGTCATTACAACGTACTACCATTGTGCGTTATTATTGGTGATAATGCACAATGACCGTGCGTTATCACGTTATAAACCCTACCCCGCCCGACTCGCCTCCTTCTTTCTTCTTTCTTCCTCGAAAATTTTCTTCTTCCTTCCCCGAAAATTTTCTTTTCTTCTTTCTTTGTGCTGCTGCCACCGCTTGGTAAGTCCTTTTCCTCTTCCTTTTATTTTCTTCATTCTTCTTATATTTGTATCTTCTCTTCTTCTTATACTTTTGTATTTTATTTCAAAATTTACAGTAAAAGTTTAGTTCAATTTTTGAAATTCAAGTTTGAATCGGTGAGACTTTCTTTGGAGTACGAAGGTTGTTAGAGTTTTGGAGTAGAAAAAAGATAGACAGAGCTTATCGAGTACGAAGGTGCATTTTTAATTTTCGGTAAGTTTTTATTTATTTAAATTATTTGGTGTATTATGTATTAATTTTAATTATTGTTTATTTGGGCTTATTAATTGTTGTTTGTGAATTATTTTTATGAATTTTATTTGGATTATTTGTTTATTTGAATTAATTTATTTTTGTGAAAGTGGGTTTTTGGTTTATGTTTAAATTTGTTGTTATTGATAAATTTGTGCAAATTTGATCATTTTATATATATAATTGTGCTTTGTATTGCAAAAGTGATTTTAGGGTGATGAATTATTTTGATGAATTTATTTGGATAATTAGGTAATTTTTTTTACTTTACTTTATGATTATTTGATTTTTTTAAATTTATTTGGATAATTATTTTGCATCATTCTTATAAGTTTTTTAGTAGAAAAGATGGGACTTGGAATTTGGAGATTTTTTCTCTTTACTTGTTGTAATTAGTAGAATCGAAACTTAAAAAATTTAGGGTTTAGTATGTTATTATTAATTGTATGCCGTTATCAATATGAAGGCTTTTATTTTAAATATATATATATATATATATATATGGAGCAAACCCTAAAACCCTAATATTGAATTTACCAAGTAGTAAAATACTTAGCTATAAAATATAGCATCAATAACCCTAAAAAACTTAAAAATTCTAAACTTTAAATAATAAAAAACTTAAAAATATATTATTAAAATCCTAAATTTTACATCAAACATTAAACCGTAAAACTTTAAACTTTTTAACAATAAACCCTAAAAACCCAAAATCATAATATTAAAATCCTATAGCGTAAATTATAAAAACATTAAAAACCCTAAAATTGATATTTTAAACATTAAACTGTAAAACTCTAAACTTTGTAATAAGATACTCTAAAAAGTCGAAAATCTTAATATTAAAATTCTATACTGTAAATTATAAAAATATTAAAAACCCTAAAAATCCTAAAAACACTATACTTGATATGTTAAAAATCATACAAACCCTAAAAGTAACGCCCTACCCCGTAAGCACCTAACTTGACTTTAAAATTAAGAACGTGATGAAAATAGAGTTTTGATCTATATGGTGGGATATAGTGTTTTTGGCGATTAGCGATATTTTGGGGATATTTAGAAATAGGAATAAAATTTTATTATCTTATTGACGTTTTATTATTAAGGTTTATAAATGCCTTTAAGTGGATTTTTTTTAATACCAAGTATATTTATTTTAGAAATTTAAATACTTGACATTTTCATTTAAAATTTCAACTTCACGATTAAGAAATTGTGCCACCCTATCGCCATCCACCCGGCATCATCCCAAAATTTTCTTTCTTTTCTTTTCTTTGTTTTTCCAGCCATTAACCGCCATCACACTTCCTATATATAGGCCATGCAAACATTTTTTTTTCCTCTTCTTTCTCATCCTTGGCCGCCTATAACATAGGCATATATATATCATTTTCTTTCTTGAATAAAAAAGGGCTCTTTCTTGAATAAAAAAGGGCAGCCAATACTAATCTCAAGTAAGTTTGCAATTTTTTTTCCCTTTCTTTCTTTTCTTTAGTTAGTTAGGTTATATATATATGTATATATATAGTATACGTTTGTTTGTTTTCTTTAATATATAGTGAGATCTATTTCTAGTTAGATTATATATTTTTAAGCTAGTTATTTATTTTAAGATTTCAATATTTTAAATGGATTTTTAGTATGAAGTATATAGTTAATTATGGTTTCTTGGGAGAGTATATTTTTTTTAGAGTATAGGATTTTTTTCGATCTTTTTTAAAGAATTATATAAGTATATATATCATTATATAGGTATATATATATACATCCTAAAGTTCATTTCGTGAGATTTCGATATTATTTAGGGAATAGGATTATTTGATCGATACCCGAGTATTAAGTATTTTCGCATTATTATTTTTTTAGGATCTTAGCACCAGATCTACATCCAGGTGAGTCCATAAACTCCATTTTTTTTTCAAATAGTACAAGACATATAAATATGTTTTTTTTAACCTCTATAAAATATTGCTATTTTTTTGGGAACGATATTTCTCAGCGTGTTTTTGAAAATGTTCTCCCAAATGTGTTATGTGTTTCGTAGAAAAATGCATAGGAGCGGTGCTCCATATAGGTGTTTCTTTTAAAAGCAGACTATTACGGTGGTGCATTAGAAGTTTGTTGTATGCGGGGTTTTTTCGGAAATATTTATATATTGAAAAATGTTCTAGCTTGAAAAGTTACGTATTTTGATATGCATGAATATAGATCCGGCATTGGCATAATTATGAAATTGCATAAGCATGTGATGAGCTGGCGGATGAGGATTTTTTTTTGTGCTCTGAAATGTTTATGACTTGAATCATTATTATGGTTTGGGCAAATGGCCCTTTGATTTGTAAATACATACGAAAACCTCATTCAGACCAAGGTTAAAGTTTATTGATAATCAAGTGAACGGACGCGTTAGCGGGATTGCACTTGTACGTGGCTAGTCCCCCGTACTAGGGGCCTCTTCCGATGACGTGGATGGGTTTTTGACTTTGAGGGTGGATCCACTTTAAGAGGGCGTAGACCGCGGAGGGTGTGGCCCAATCGGTCTACGTGGACACCGTATCATGCTCTACGGTGGGGTTCGACCGCCTAGTGGAGAGTCGGGGAGGGGCTCGACACCGAGGTTGGTCCCGAGGGCGGACTCGGTAGGTGTCCCCGGGAGTCCCGTAGCTCTGTTTTGACCAATGATATGGGAGTACGGTTGTTTGTAATTGAACGCTCGTATGTTGGTTGGATGGTATTTGACTACGAGATGCGGAACTTGGTTCCAATAGCCTCGTTTTGGGGATCTGGACTTTGTCTGTGGAGCCCCCACTGTTGCATTACATGTTCTTTTTAAATTTGGGGGCATAGAAGGCTGCGACTGATGTGTTTTGATTCGCTCGAGACTTCCCAGCTACGCTCGAAACCCTCATGTGGGTTCAAGCATCGATTTTGTTAAAATAGCAAAAGAAATACTTTTCTTATAACATTGCATGAACTGTTTTGTAAAATTGCATCGTCATGGTTTTAAAGAAATCACTACCGCACACACACACGTGGACTCACTGAGTGTTGGCGCTCACATTTTTCCATATCATGTTTTCTTCTCAGATTAGCTCGGAGCGGTCGAGGGCCCCGCGAGCCACTGAAGTTTTAGGCCGAGAATTTTTGGATCAAATCTCCCCGGGAAGGGCATATATTTATGTTTTATCTTTTTAGACTCGAATCGTCTGTAGAGTTTCTTTTTGTATTTTTATGTAAGTTGTTGATGTAAGATTACTTTTGTGTTTATTATAAAACGAAAATGAGAAGTTTTTTTTAATTTTTTTTTTTATCCTGTGTTTTGAGCGCACCGGTAGTATCTAATTTACTTAAGTATTCCGCGTACTTTGTGTATACATGTAGTGTTGTTCTAGGGTTTTGTTTTATTGTGGAGCTTATAATTTAGTGCCGAGAGGCAAGCGGATGCCCTAATCGACCGCAGTTGATCTATTAGCGTGGGTTTGGGGGAATCACGGGTGGTATCGGGAGCATCTAGGTTCGATACTAGGTTTGAAACGTTGGATTTTAGACAAGCTATGTTTAAACTTTAAAGCTAACCATATGATTTATTGGTTAGTACTGACCCTAAGATTTTGTTTTGTAGGTACTAGATGACACATCCTTCTCATAGATGGACATACAGGAAGGGCACCCTCATAGATGAGCCTAGCAGGACTACATCATCATCCTCATATTCCCTTAGAGAGATCATCCCAGAAAGGGAACCAATTCCAGTGATTGACCTTTCCGATGATGAGTCAGTAGAAGGACCAGAGATGGCACCAGTGGCACCGGGAATAGGACTTGGAACATCGATAGAAGAGGACCTTAGTGAGCCCACGTCGGACTCGGGAGATGATGCCCGAGCCGGATGGAGTGGCACCGACGGATACTCGAGAGTACCGCACCTTTACGGCGGGTGGTTCCCCATTGTCGGTGTCACCTATTTGTGGTTATTGCTTGTGGTGTGAGCAACGGGCTGAAGCCGCTAGCCAGCAGGTTGTAGCGTTGAGAGAGGAGATCTCCCGAATGGACATCTTATTTTATGCGGAATGCCAGGCACGACGACAGGAGACGGCGAGGGCCGCCATGTTAGAGAGGGAGTTAGCCTAGACGCAGGAGGCTCATGCAGCCCCAGAGAGAGAGATTTTGGAGCTGATTAACGAGCGGGACTGGCTTAGGCAGTTTAACGCCCAATTCCTTGGAACTACTAGAGATTCAGTGGATAGAGCATGTGATAAGCTGGAGTCTCGTCCAGGATGTTCTGGTAGCCAGTGTCCTTAGGCGGAGTAGGTTTTGGATAGAGTACAGGTAGGTGTGCATATTTGGTCAATTGGATAGGTACGAGTAGTATTTTTGTTGGTACTTGATGCAGTAGGCTTAGGATCGTAGGTATGAGGTCCTCGGGTTTTGGATATGCATAGCAACCCAGCCATATATTTTTTGGGAGGTAGGACCAGGATGATCTGATTGTATCTTGACACTACTTGTACCAAAAATCCTTATTTTGAGTTATATATATGTTTGTATGTATGCATTGATATTTGTGCACAGGATGAATTTATGTTTACTTGTCGTAAAAGTATCTATAACAGTAGATGTTTATTAGTATTGGAACTTTTTGGTTTTTAGAAACATGTCGGGTTCACAATCTCCCAACCGTGCGGACGAGGTTATGTCGAGAAAGTTCTCAAAATAGACGATCCCGAACCTACGAGAGAGCCACACCTCGTCCCGGGAACAAGCTACACACAAAGTAATCGAGAATTTTATGATCAAGATGACAGAAATTATTAGAAACTTCAATGGCCACAAGAAGAAATGAACGTGTACCAGACCACTGGGAGCGGATGAAGCAATAGAACGATTTCTTAAGTTTCGAACCCCGGAGTTCTATGGAGACGTTGAGCAAGAAATTAAAGTTGAAGCTGTTCCTTGAGTAGTTGAATGATATCTATGATAACCTTAAGTATGAGGATGCCACCCGAGGGTAACGTTTGCAGCTTTTTAGACTTCAAGGAATGGCAAAGGATTAGTGGCTTAGAGCTTCGAAGCACGGACACTTAAGAACCAACCATGGACTCGGAACGATTTTCAAGAAGAATTCAAAAAGGAGTACATACCTCGTTGGGTTCGTGAGCAACGAGAGGATGAGTTTCGAGCAATTTAGACGAGGGGTAACCTAACAGATTTGCCCGAGTATACGGCAAAGTTCAATAGGTTGGCTAAGTATTGCTTAAGGTTGATAGACACCTGACGAAAATAAGACGCGACAATTTGTGAAAGGATTAAGGGTTGAGTTGCAACGAGCATTAGCTCCCTTGCCACCGATGGGATTCGCGGCCGCGATTGAAGCCGCCACCCGAACGGAGATGGGTCGATCAAGCGGTTATACTGAGGAAAACATGACCATTGATTCGGCGACGGCTCCATATAAACGTCCTAGACAAGGATCATGGAAACCTAGAGATTTCAAGAGATCCCGTGGTGAACAAAGGACCCGGCAATGAAGGTCGACCAACCCTAACCCCTGGAGGATCCCACGAGAATATGTACATACTGTGGGACGAAGTGGGCATGTGGGTGAAATGTGTTATCGGAAGTTAAGATTATGTTTCAAGTGTGGAAAACCAGGACATACCAAGGACTAGTGCCCTGAGATGCAACAAGTACCCCCAGAGATGTCCAGAAAAGCAGGCCGACCCCCGGTCATGAGAGGAACAACAGAAGAAAGGAATAATAAGCCACAAGTAAAAGCTAAAGTGTATGCACTGGATGGATTGCCCGTAGATACTGAAGCAGAAGTAGTTGAAGGTATGATAAAAATCTTTTCTCAACCAGCAAGAGTACTCATTGACCCTGGAGCTATGCATTTTTTTGTGAGTTTGCATTTCATAAAACATATTTCTATACCTCCTGTTAACATGCATTACCAGTTGATAGTTAGCACTCCTATTGGCGTGAATAAGATAACTAAGGTAAAGTACCCTGATTGTGACATATGTGTCGAGAATGTGGTTTTATTGGGAGATTTAATTGCCTTACCATTGGAGGGGATATGACGTGATGCTTGGGATGAGCTGGTTGTGTAAACATTATGCCCAAGTAGATTGTCGACGGAAGTTGGTTAAGTTTAGCCCGACCGAGTATGCCAATCCCGGTGTTCCAAGGAAAGTGAACAAAACGGGAGAATCTCTTTTTGTCCGGCATGAAAGCCGGGAAGTTGCTATAGAAAGGATGTCAAGGGTACTTAGCATATTTACTCAACAAACCTAAGGAGGAGGTAAAATTAGACACGATGCACTGTAGTGAGGGAGTTTGTGGATGTTTTCTCGAGGAGTTGACGACGCTACCCCCGGATCGAGAAGTGGAGTTTGGCATAGAATTGTTACCCGATGCTAAACCAATATCTCGAACTCCATATCGGATAGCACAGGGAGGAACTAAAAGAGTTGAAAAAAGCAACTACAAGAACTCATTGCGAGCAAGGATATATTCGTCCAAGTACATCTCCTTGGGGTGCGCTGGGGTTTTGTTTGTAAAGAAAAAGGATGGAACCACGAGGATGTGTATAGATTACGAGAGGATTGAATAATGTGACGATCAATAACAAATACCCACTACCCCTCATTGATGAGTTATTTGACCAACTCCAGGAGCGGGATATTTTTCCAAATTGGACTTGAGACAGGGGGTATTATCAAGTCGGGGATAAGAGAAAAGAATATTCCAATGACGGCATTCAACACACGATACAGGCATTACGAGTTTATGGTTATGCCGTTTGGATTAACTAATGCACCTGCGACATTTATAGACTTGATGCATAGAGTCTTTAATCCTTACTTGGATAAGTTTGTAGTGATTTTTATTGATGATATTCTTGTTTATTCACCCAACCCTGAAGCTCATGAACAACATCTTCAAAAAGTGTTGCAAACCCTACGGGAGCATAAGTTATATGCTAAGTTTAGCAAATGTGAGTTTTGGATGAGTCAAGTTACTTTCCTAGGACATGTTATCACTCAGGAAGGAATCTCGGTGGATCCAGCAAAAGTAGAAGCAGTGACCTATTGGACACAACCCAAAACACCAACTGAAGTACGTAGTTTCTTGGGTATGGCGGGATACTATCGGAGATTCATAAAATACTTTTCAAGGATTGCTGGACCTCTAACACAATTAACCAGAAAAGCAACCAAGTTTGAGTGGACGAAAAAGTGTGAGAGGAGTTTTCAAGAATTGAAGAAACCGACTAACGTCGGCACTGAGTGTTAACATTACCCGATCCGAACAAAGAGTTTTCATTATATACGGATGCTTCAGGAGAAGGTCTAGGAGCTGTGTTGATGCAAGACAGGAAGGTTATCGCATATATTTCAAGAAAGTTGAAGGATCATGAACGGAATTATCCGACACACGATTTGGAATTAGCAGCCATCGTGTTTGCAGTTAAGAAGTGGCGACACTACTTGTATAGGGCTAAGTATGAGATATTTACTGATCATAAGAGTTTAAAGTATCTGTTTTCTCAGAAGGACTTGAACATGAGACAACGTTGATGGATGGAACTGCTGGAAGAATATCGATGCCCGATTAACTATCATCCAGGGAAAGGCGAATGTGGTGGCGGGTGCATTGAGTAGAAAAGCAAAGATATCAAGTCTTAGCTTAACATCCACCCTACAACGAGGATATTAGAAGTGCCCAAAAAGAGTAATAAGGAGTTCCAAGAGTTCAAAAACCGTGTGGAAGCTAAGGAATTGGAAGATTTTCGTACATTAGAAGCTGATGGGAGCCTGTACTTTCGGAATCGGTTATGTGTACCCAATGACACCGAACTTAAGCGCAAGATTCTAGAGGAAGCCCACGAGTAAGTATTCAATGCATCCTGGAGAGAATAAGATGTCTTTAAGATGTATAAAGACTTAAAGCAAAAGTTTTAGTGGAACGGAATGAAGAGAGAAATTGCGGAGTATGTAGCGGCCTATCTTACATGTCAAAGGGTCAAGGCGGAACATCAAAAGTCAGCGGGACTACCATAACCGCTACCTGTTCCCGAATGGAAATGGGATCATGTGACAATGGACTTTGTCACAGGATTGCCCCGGACCAAGGGTTATAAGGATGCTATCTGGGTAATCGTTGATCATTTAACGAAAGTGGCTCATTTTATTGCCATTAGTATGTCATACCCTTTGGACAAATTGGCACAGATTTATGTAGATGAGATTGTTCGACTTCATGGAGTACCCAGTTGATATTGTATCCGATAGAGACCCAAGGTTTACCTCAAGGTTTTGGCCTAAGTTCCAGGAAGCTATAGGGACCAATCTAAGTTATAGCACCACAGCACATCCCTAAACCGATGAACAGTCTGAAAGAACAATTCAAAACCTAGAGGATATGTTAAGAGCTTGCGCCTTAGACTTTGGAAATAAGTGGGTTGACAATCTTGCTTGTCTTTGAGTTTGCTTATAATAATAGCTACCACTCTTCGATAGGAATGGCACCATTTGAAGCATTGTATGGTAGGAAATACGAGAACACCTTTGTCTTGGGATGAAGTCGGAGTTCGATCCCATTGGAGGCAAAAGAAACTTGATGCCGAATTGGAAGAGATGCGAAACAAGTTGAGATAATTCAAGACCCAGGCCTGAACGACTAAAAGTAGACGAGAAGAGCTATGCCGACAATCGAAGAAGGGATCCGGAGTTTAATGTAGGAGATCGAGTTTTCTTAAAACCTACACCACATCGCGGGAAGGCTGCGATATCCGAGGAGAGGAAAGTTAAGCCCCCGATATATCGGACCATTTGAAATTATTGACGAGGATTGGTAAAGTAGCATACCGACTCGCCTTACCAAATGAGCTGATAGGTATATATGATGTGTTCCATGTATCACAATTAAAGAAGTATCACCCACGCACTCGATCATGTTCTCAATGATGACCAATTGGAATTACAAGGCGATCTGTCATATGAGGAAAAAACCAGTCGAGATTATAGAGCGAAGCGTAAAAGAGTTACGCGGGAGACAGATTCCAATATGTAAAGTGGTATGGAGACATCATGGGATCGAAGAGGCAACTCGGGAAAGCGAGGAGTACTTGAAGAAAAAAGTATCCAGAGCTTATAGGTACGTAACTATTCAATTTCGAGGACGAAATTTTTTTAAGGAGGGTAGAATGTAATGCCCTACCCCGTAAGCACCTAGCATGACTTTAAAATTAAGAATGTGATGAAAATAGAGTTTTGATCTATATGGTGGGATATAGTATTTTTGGCACTTAGTAGTATTTTGGGGATATTTAGGAATAGGAATAAAATTTTATTATCATATTGAGGTTTTATTATTAAGGTTTATAAATGCCTTTAAGTGGATTTTTATTTTTAATACCAAGTATATTTATTTTAGAAATTTAAATACTTGACATTTTCATATAGGAATTTCAAAAACTTCACGATTAAGAAATTGTGCCACATACTGCCATCCACCTGGCATCATCCCAAAATTTTCTTTCTTTTCTTTTCTTTGTTTTTCCAGCCATTAACCGCCATCACACTTCCTATATATAGGCCATGCAAACATTTTTTTTTTCTCTTCTTTCTCATCCTTGGCCGCCTATAACATAGGCATATATATATATATATATCATTTTCTTTCTTGAATAAAAAAGGGCAGCCAATACTAATCTCAAGTAAGTTTGCATGTTTTTTTTTTCCTTTCTTTCTTTTCTTTAGTTAGTTAGGTTATATATATGTATATATATATATATAGTATATGTTTGTTTGTTTTCTTTAATATATAGTGAGATTATATATTTTTTAAGCTAGTTATTTATTTTAAGATTTCAATATTTTAAATGGATTTTTTAGTATAAAGTATATAGTTAATTATGGTTTCTTGGGAGAGTATTTTTTTTAGAGTATATGATTTTTTCGATCTTTTTAAAGAATTATATAAGTATATATATCACTATATAGGTATATATATACATCCTAAAGTTCATTTCGTAAGATTTCGATATTATTTAGGGAATATGATTATTTGATCGATACCCAAGTATTAAGTATTTTCGCATTATTATTTTGTAGGATCTTAGCACCCGAGATCTACATCCGGGTGAGTCCATAAACTCCATTTTTTTTTTCAAATAGTACAAGACATATAAATATGTTTTTTTTTAACCTCTACAAAATATTGCTATTTTTTTTTGGAACGATATTTCTCAGCGTGCTTTTGGAGATGTTCTCCCTAATGTGTTACGTGTTTCGTAGAAAAATGCATAGGAGCGATGCTCCATATAGGTATTTCTTTTTAAAAGCAGATTATTACGGTGGTGCATAAGAAGTTTGTTGTATGCGAGGTTTTTTTCGAAATATTTATATATTGAAAAAATGTTCTAGCTTGAAAAGTTACGTATTTTGATATGCATGAATATAGATCGGCATTGGCATAATTATGAAATTGCATAAGCATGTGATGAGCTGGTGGATGAGGATTTTTTTTTGTACTCTGAAATGTTTATGACTTGAATCAGTTATTATGGCTAGGCAAATGACCTTTTGATTTGTAAATACATACGAAAACCTCATTCAGGCCAAGGTTAAAGTTTATTGATAATCAAGGGAACGGACGCATCAACGGATTGCACTCGTACGTGGCTAGTCCCCCGTACTAGGGGTCTCTTCCGATGACGTGGACGGGTTTTTGACTACGAGGGTGGATCCACTTTAAAAAGGGGCGTAGACCGCAGAGGGTATGACCCTGATCGGTCTACGTGGACACCGCATCATGCTCTACGGTGGGGTTCGACCGCCTAGTGGAGAGTCAAGAGGGGCTCGACACCGAGGTTGGTCCCGAGGCGGACTCGGTAGGTGTCCCGGGAGTCTGTAGCCTGTTTTGACCAATGATATGGGAGTGCGGTTGTTTGAAATCGAGCGCTCGTATGTTGGTTGGCTGGTATTTGACTACGAGATGCCGGAACTTGGTTCCGATGGCCTCGCTTTTGGGGATCCGGACTTTGTCTGTGGAGCCCCACTGTTGCATTACATGTTCTTTTAAATTTGGGGGCATAGAAGGCTGCACTGATGTGTCTTGATTCGCTCAAACTTCCCCAGCTGCGCTCCAAACCCTCATGTGGGTTCAAGCATCAATTTTGTTAAAATAGCAAAAGAAATACTTTTCTTATAACATTGTATGAAGCTGTTTTGTAAAATGACATCGTCATGGTTTTAAAGAAATCACTACCGCACACACACACACACTTGGACTCACTGAGTGTTCGCGCTCACGTTTTTCCATATCATGTTTTCTTCTCAGATTAGCTTGGAACAGTCAGGGGCCCCGCGAGCCACTGAAGTTTTAGGCCAAGAGTTTTTGGATCAAATCTCCCCAGAAGGGCATATATTTATGTTTTATCTTTTTAGACTCGAATCAGTCCGTAGAGTTTCTTTTTATATTTTTTATGTAAGTTGTTGATGTAAGATTACTTTTGTGTTTATTATAAAAACGAAAATGAGAAGTTTTTTTTTATCCTCGTGTTTTGAGCGCACCGAGTAGTATCTAATTTACTTAAGTATTCCGCGTACTTTGTGTATACACTGTTAGTGTTGTTCTAGGATTTTGTTTTTATTGTGGAGCTTATAATTTAGTGCCGAGAGGCACGCGGATGCCCCTACTCAGCCCGCAATTGACCTAGTGGCGGGGGTTGGGGGGCATCATACTAAAACCCTAAAATAATTGTACCATAAACGACACACCTTAAAAAGTTTGGAATTATAATTTATTTAAAACTTTTTACTTTAATTTATAGATATTGACGTAACTCAAACTGTAAATAATGTAGATGGAAGAAGTCCCAACACTTTTGCATCCCGGGTCCCATAGTCCCCGATGTTTTGACTAGACAGATACGAGCATAGGTGCGGGTTGATATGGAGTAGGGACCATGAGACGTGTTTCACCGATCTTTAGTGTAGGCGTTTGATCGCAATCTATTCCGAGTGTTACGATGACGGCTCCCCTGTAAGTTGGTAGATCTTATTGATAGGATCTGGTTTAGGGGGAGTGTTTAGATATGGTTATATTGGGCTCGATCATGCTCTTATTACCGCGTTAGTTGAGCGTTTGAGGCCGGAGACTCACACATTTCACATGACTTATGGTAAAGTCACAATAACCTTTCGGGATGTGCGAGACATTATGGGGTTTATGGATCGAGGGTTTACGCGTTACCGGTCCCAGTTGGAGTGTACACCAGAAACAGTATTGGATTGAGATGATCAAGAGACTTATTAGTGTTCGGTTGTCTCTTAGTCACTTTTCTGGTTATAAGGTGAAGAAGGAACCTCTGGAAGCCGGGATCTTGAGAGCTTTTACCAGTTCAGAGATCCATGATGACCTCATTTTGCGCTCGTGCATTTATTTTTTTACTTCTTGGCAGTCATATGCTTCTCGATTTCTCAGGTAATTTGGTTCATATGCGTTACCTCAGTTTATTAGAGGATATTGATGCCATCAGCATATATAGCTAGGGTAGTTGCGTACTTGGTTTTTTATATAGGCAGTTGTACATGGCAGCTTTAGGGGATGCACGGCAGATAGGGGGAGCCCTAGTCATAGTACGAGGCTTGGGCGTGGTCGCGTATCCCCCTGTATTGTGGCCTCGGTGATGATGAGATGTTCAAGCCGACCTTCTTGCTCCACTTGGTGCTATATGGTACACATCTTTCGATTGCAGCCCAATCGCCACTCACACCCTAGTTACATACGAGGGACCGAGTTAGATTTCATGCCATCCGATCGAGTTTGCTTTAAAATACTTTGTATTACGTGTAAACCTTAATTATTTAAGCACTTAACTTTATATTGATTTTGAATTTTGACTTCACAATTTTTATGGCTCCCTTATCATGGCCCGTGATCTGGTTCCATCTCGACCTATGGCGGACAGAGGTCTCACTCATTTGTTATGAGATAGTGGAGTATCACTATCCCGGGCGTGTGATTCGTCAATTTGCACAAGCTCGAGCATATACCTGGGATGCATGTGATACTTGTCTTGATCCGAATCGGATACAACTTAGAGGAAACGACAACACTTATTTGGGGGACACAACATGCTAGCCATGTAGAGGTCCGGCATCGATGGCGGCTGCATATTAGGGATGGGCCTACCTTGGCAGTTGAGGTCTTATCATACCCCAATGATGAGTACATTAGATGGTATCGGGGAATCACAAGGGTGTAAATTGAAAATCCAGCTAATTGTGATACCCGTTCGGTTGGATATCAGCCTGCTGGGTCGACAGGCAGATGATGGTACATTATAAAGTTTTATTTTTTTTTTTTTGGTATTTTTATGCATTTCATTTATTTATGATTGACTTCTAACGGTTTAATTTTTTTTTTTGTTAAGACTTCCATGTTGCAGGAGGTAGATGACATGGCTTCAGTGGTGATATAGGAACCACCTTCATCTCCTTCACAGATGGCTGTTTTTGCGAAGAAAGTGCAGACTATCATTCGGAGGTGCATGGTTTCTATTGGCGGTACGTTGGGCTGCACTCCATCACAACACGATATTCATCAGACATTTCCAGTACAACCGTCGCGTCGCCGTCCCTAGAGCCTGTACTGGACTGGGGTGCTAGTGGAGTTAAGAGGGGCACTTGTAGATTGTCTGGTCATAGAGCAGAGGTGGATGCCCTCCTGTCCCTCCTTTTCAAGGTAGACACGAACATGCAGACCCCGGACATGAGGTGGAGAGAGGTGAGGGATCTGGAGGTGGTCGCCCTCCTGTCTCTCTTTTTCCAGGCAGACACAGACATGCAGACCCCGGACATGAGGTGGAGAGAGGTGAGGGATCTGGAGGTGGACACCCTCCTGTTGACCCATTTGATAGCCCAAACTTAGATATACTATCTTTTAGTTTGGGTTTGACGCCACCTTCCCAGTCACTTCCAGGTAGATCAGGAACATTGCGTGCGCCTCCCCCTCCGGGTTTAGAGTTTGTCCCATTTCACTCACCACATCATACATATTTAGAGTTTTTATCGTTTCGTGCACCTCCTCCTCCCGGGTACAACCGATTCATCTACATCATATCAACCTATATCACAAGCATCTTCATCTGATAAAGAGGAACGGACGGATGACACGGATGATGTACAGTATCTTGGATTTGGACATCGTGTTGGGAAAAAGACAACGAGGTTTACATCATCCGACTGGCCATAGTTGTAATTAGTAATTTGGAGTTTTCATTTTCTATTATATGTAAATTAAATTTCAATATAGAGTATTTAGTTTTATGTATATTATTGATTATTTTGTTTTAAAGTAAAAAAATGACAGTTCTTAGTTTATAAAATAAAAAAATGAACTATTTATGAACACATAAGTGAGTGAGGTTCAAAGAATAAAAAATAAAAGCTTTAAAAAAAATGTATTCTACTAGCCTCAAATCTTTTTGTGGGAGTTTTGTGGCAAAAAAGGCAACGAATTCATTTTTTTAATTTTATTTTTGGCTTTAAATTTGAGAAAGATAAGCCAAGAGCATTGAGCACCATATATGTTATAAGACGATAAAAAAGAGATGCTGAAACTATGATAAGTCTTTTATATTTATTTTATTTTTTTTGGTTCACTCAATCAGTGACAGTGATAACGCATTCCAGTTGTACATTATTATTGAAGATAACGCACATCTATTGTGCGTTATCTTGAGAATAACGCACAACACTTCTGTGTTATTTTGTTAATAACGTACAACTGGAATGCGTTATTATTCAAGATAACGCACAACGACTGTACGTTATCTTCAATAATTCAGTGTGAATGACGGTGAAATTGCAAGATAAATAATTCATTTGGGTTTGTCTTCACTCCCGACACTTCAACTTTAAACCACTATATATACACATCCTAAAAATACATCTTCAGCCAACTTCTCATTTATTCCTCATTCATTCCTTTTCAATTTACAAATTACTTAACTTCTTTACATTTCATCCTCCCTAAACCCTAAACACATTCAGTTAAATCAATTTAAAATGAAAGCAATCCACCCTGTTAGAGTGATGCTATTTTGGGATTTAGGAATTGCAAGGGATGTATATGGTCCCTATTTTACTGGAGTAGTGCAGAAAAGTTGAACATTGCCAATGACCCGAATGATTTCACATAACGAACTAGTAAGGAAAATATTTTGAAATACCGAGATACGGAACCCAATCTCTAGATTGTTTGAATGACAATGAGGGTGCTTTCATACTATGAAGTTCATCGTATGTTTTACTTTAATTTATATAGCATGAACAACGATGAAGAAATACGTTATCTATGGACTATTCTACCTCACCACGTGAAGGAAGAGATTTATATTCTCGTTGAATTGGAGCAGATCCAGCAATATAGTAGTCCAATTACACAGGACCTAAATACAACAAACATGACCGAACATATTACAACAGTAACACAGATGGTTTTTGATGAACCGTCTATGTTGTACCCTACCGTCAATGACGATAACAATGAGGTTGACCAATCGGACGGAGGTGATGTCGTTTCTAGTCAATCTGAATCACATGATGACAATGGCCCAGAAGAAGGAGAGTTACAAACTCTTGTAAATCCTGTAAACCCTATAACTAAAAACATAGTGCCCCAATGGGAGAGCAGCCAATAGATCAGCAGCGCAAGGTATAACTACACACATTCTGGAGCATTCCTAGATATGGGCTCGAGTTCTCCTATAAATGACCTTGTAGAATCTGGTAACACACAGTTACTCGATTGGAACGATTCCATGACTGACATTCAGTTAGGCATGAGATTCGTTGAAAAAGTGCAGGCAATAAGTGCAGTTTGTAAGTTGTTCATCAGTGTGGGACGTGAATATAGAGTTGTGAAGAGTAAAAATGATACATAGACCGCAAGATGTTACCATCACAGTGATGCTAATTACTGTTCATGGTACATCCGTATAAAAAAGAAAGCAACGTACGGTCGATGGGAAATAACCAGATTCGTAAAAGAACACACATGCCTTATTCAAATTGAACAAAACAATCACATAAACTTGTCCTCAAAATTTATTTCAATGTCAATCGCACCTAGTTGCCAACGATCCTGAGATACCTGTGTCAAACATCATTCAAGAAGTGCAGGTATTGTTTCAAACGGGTTGTACTTACAAGCGGGCATGGTATGCTCGAAAATTTGCCATAGAGAGGGTTTTTGGTAACTGGAAGACAACCTTCAATATTTTACCGAAATATTTACAAGCTATACAGGATTTAAGCCCAGGGACTGTATATGAATTTTTTGCATTACAGAACAAGCAGTTAGGGCTGTAAATGGGGCGGGTCTTACCCATACCCGTGCGGGTCTGTACCCGTTTTTAGCGGATAAGGTTTAAATTTTATACCCGCGGACTTGTACTCGTACTCGTGCCCGTATTTATACTGCTATATGGATTTGGACAGGGTATGGTAATGCCCAGACCCGTATACCCATATTAATAAAATAAGAATATATTATATATCATATTAAATAGAAGGTATTAAAGGTGCATAGGGAAGTTTGGCTGAGTGGTTAAGGAGGTGAAGTTAAATATTTATTAGCTTAGCAGCGAAAGTTCAAATCTTGTTGCTGCCAACCTTTTTTTTTCTCATTTTCTCTTCTTTTTCTTTTCAGTCCTTTTTTCTTTTTTTTTTTTCTTTTCAGTCATTTTCTCTTTTTCTTTCTCCTTTTCAGTCATTTTCCCTTTTTTTCTCGCTTTCAGTCATTTTCTCTTTTTTTTTTCTCCTTTTCAGTTCTAAATAGTCTCTTTATTTGATGAATTTGACCCAACTAACCTCTTTCAAATTATTTATTTATTTATTTTCAACTTTATTTCAAATGCCATTTCACAAATAATTTATTTTTACTAAATATAAAAATATATTCTTTCATCCCGTGTAAAAGCAATTTATGATAGTAATATTTTTGCCTTATTTTTTATTTCATAGAACTGCTGAAAATATGGATTATGACAAAAAGGAAAATCTTTTTCTTTATTTTTCTCTTTCGTTCTCTATCTTATATGCTACTATTTGACATATCTATTAGGCGACACCGTATTACTACATACACTCTTTGCTCAGAGGTTGTCCAAGAATTTGGATTACAGACTGAAATTAGTATAGTTAAGGGGTCTATATCCCTATTCATTTATTATATGTTAAATGATTGTATTTATTGAAAGAAATATTGAGGAGATTATATTAATCATGTTAAAATTTTTATTTTAGGATTATACATTCTTTTATATATTTTTGTTTAACAGGGAAAAAATAGAAAAATATCATACGGGTACGGGTATACCCATACCCTACCCTAGACCCTGGAGGGTCGGGTCTAGGTCCAAAATTTTATACCCTGGAGATTATGGGTCCGGGTCTGGGTACAAGTTTAACTATAAGGGTACGAGTCTGGGTCTGGGGGTACTCTGAGGGTCTGGACCCGTTTACAGCCTTACAAGCAGTCCCCCTAATTCTGTTTTCAAATTTGTTTTCTGGTGTTCTTCGCCATGTGTAGATGCATTTTCATATTGCCGGCCGGTGATTTCTGTCATGGAACATACCTAAGGGGACATACAAGGGCGTACTGTTAATTGCAAGTAAGTGGGATGCCAATAATCACTTGCTCCCACTTGCTTTTTACAACTGTTGATAAGGAATCCTTCGAAAGTTGGAATTGGTTCCTTAAAAACCTCCGAGAATACATTGTCAAAGATCGCCACGTAAGCCTCATTTCTTATCGCCACAAAGGTATTTTCTTTGCTATTCAAAGTCAACCTTTATGGCAACCTCCATTTGTAGTTCACCAGTTTTGTTTATGCCACATTTGAGCAAATTTTAAAAAGACTTTTAAGAACACAACCCTAAAAAGCTTGATGTGGCAAGCCGGAACAGAATCAAAATAATGGAAATTTGACTGTGTAATGAAAGAGATTCAAGAAAGAAATGTGGATGCTTACATTTACTTGATGAAGTTGAACCCAGAGAAATAGACACTGTTGTATGATGGCGGGAACAGACACGGTATCATGACAACCAACATTTCTGAAGCACTTAACAGTGTGTTGAAGAAAGCTAGGGTCCTACCTTTAAAAGCCCTGGTTGAACTAATATTCAACAAACTAGTTAGGTACTTTCACTAACACCGTGAAGAGGCTGAAAATTATGTGCATCCATTTCCAACACAAAATTTTGACAAGTTCTTGCAGATTGAAATGAAATCAAGAGAACACAAAGTTACAACTTACAATCTGCGAGAAGGAATATACATAGTCAAATCTCCGATTTGGGTTTCTGGTACTGGTAACAATGTCTATCTATTGCGAATAAATAATAAATCATGTAGTTGTAGAAAATGGCAAACATATACATTGCCTTGTTCTCATGTTCTTGCATTGTGTAGAGAAAATGGGTCAAGAGCAGATACTCATGTGCCGGAGATATATTCATAACAAACGTACAGAAGAACTTACTAAGCGAATTTTCATCCGAACTTGAGTGAGAACTTTTGGAGGGATGTTCCTTTTAATTTAACATTTTATCCTCCAAACATGAAAAAGGAACGGGTAGGAAAAAGGATAAGCGATTTCATGGGAAAATGGATTATAGAAATCCAGATTTTCCCCCAAGATATGGCAGATGTCGCATGCTGGGACATAATAGAAAAAATTGTAATAACCCCGGACCAAGCAATGTATAAGTTTATTTTATTGAAATTGTTGTAATAAAACATGTTTCTATTAATTAAATTTTTCTTTCAATTTCTTCTAATTACTACTTCATTGCTCTAAATTTTTACAATATCTTTAGTATTACTTCTTCAAATAACTTGCGATGAAATGGTTAAAGGTTAAACATATTTTCTAAGAAAACGTATAAATATTATCATAACAAATACGCTTAAAATAAGTTAAATACTATATATATAGTCTTTTTAAATAAATTATACAATTATAAGTTTTGACAAAAATGTAAAGAAATTTTAATTTCTTAAAAAAAATTTAAAAAATAAAAATAAATAACTGACGTGGCAGATAACGCAGAGATTATTGCTTGGTCATAACGCACATTATAAGTTGCACCTTTGAAGGTGAATTCCCAACATTAGATGGCCGAGAAAGATTCCCCGAGAGAGGGGCTAGTCCCCGTATGCTATTATTCCAATGCTGACATGTCAAATAGACAATGGATTCCTGATTACTAATTCTGGTTGTCCCGCGAGAGAAGTTGGGCTTTTTTGGGCGGGAAGAAAAGCGGTGATCAGATATGCGTTTGGAGCATCCCATTCCCAAATCTTCAGAGAAAAAAGAGGGTGTTTCCGGATTTATGTCTCTGACGTGGTCGAAAAGAAAAAATTCCCTTCCAATTACCGGAAGAGGGGGTGGTGGTCATCTTTCCCGCGGCCAATATATGACTGCCGTTATCAGAGGAAAGTCGCTGAAAAGCGGGAAAAGTTCTTCAAGGGCAAGGGGAGATAGTTGTGCGTTATCCGCCACATCGGCAGATCACGGGGCTAAGTATAATTAGATGATAACACACAATGGTTGTGCGTTATCAACAATGATCACAACCAGATGTGTGTTATAGCCACAATAAGGATAAAAAGATAAGCTACTTTAGTAGCCAAATTTAAAAAATGGTGTAAATAAAGAAAAAAACCTCCTTTTGATGGAAATCAAGCGGTAGTATTTACCTTTTGAAAAGAAAAAATAAAAAAGACTATTAGTGTTCACATCACTAGTTTTTTTTTCTTTTTTTTTTTGAACAAAATGTTCACATCACTAGTTAATATTTGATTGGTGAGTGCATTTTATCAAGTAAAATTTTAAAAATATATTATTTACTTTTATAAAGTTATCACAAGAAGTCTAACTTAATTAACGCCTCCTTTCTTCTTTTCTTCTTTTTTTCCAAACATCTTTTTCTTCCGTCACCATTATGAAATTGAGACCATGATCCCTCTTCATATATATATATATATATATATATATATATGTATATATATAAAGATTACTCAAGGTAAATTTATGAATTTTTTATTAATATTATTGCATAATCAAAACATTAATAAAAACAATTTAGGACCCCAAAAAACAAAAGAAAAAGACAAGAAAAAGTTATATAGAGTGAGAGAATGCTAAACCAAACAGCTGACTAAAAGAATCAACAAGAATTGTTATTAGTTTTTGGTGTCTCTGGGTTTGTATTGGGATATATACAAAATTTATGTAAGTAGTTTAGAAGATGGAAAAAAACAAAAAAAAAGCTGAAGAATCTTTTGCATTGTTTAAGTTTGGCTTTTTTTTGATAAACAAATAAATACAAAAGGGATGAGGAACATAGTTAGAAAACAGTTGAAAAGCAATCCAATAAATGAAGGTGTGACTTTGGTTCGGTTCCGTTCGGTTTGAAATTGTAAAAGAATTTTACATTATTTTTATTATTTTTTTTCAAATTATAAAGTATTTTGAGCGGATCCTTAAACACATATAAAAGGTATTTTAAGTCATACAATACATAGAAGACACAGTTAAGTCATATTACACTCTATTTATTTTAATCTTAATAGGAGTCGAGTAGGATCACTAGCGGTTCCGATTATCCGTAACATTTCCCGTAACATTCGCATGTAATATTCTTAATTTGATATATTTTATTAATAAAAACCTACCAAATAAAATAAAAACCTCAAGGGAAAAGAGTAAATTCAAAAGGAAGAACATATTATAAAATAAAAATATTGTAGGAGATATTACAAAAAAATGTTACGAGAGGATCTTGGGTGGATCCCTAGGGCATTAAAACTCTCCCACAAGACATTGCATTCTCAACATTCGAACTCAAGACCGACCATAAAAACATCAAAACTCGACAAGACAAAACTGTATTATCAAGATTCAAACTCAAAACTGACCACAAGAGCATCAATCAAAATTCTCCCATAAAATACAATTGCATTGTTAATATTCGAACTCAAAACCATCTCACTTTTACATATATATATATATATATTTAATTCGTGGTATTAGTATTATTATTTTGTTTTAATACATCTTCTGATGCCTTATCATGTGTTGGAAATATCACATCAGTATGTGATTCTCTTACATTATCACATTATCTTGGATTCTATAAGAGATTATTTGGTTTATATCATAATTAATAAGAAGAAAATCAAGTGAAGCATTCAATATTATTCTTCTCTGCACCCTAAATTTCCTAACATCATGAGAGTAAGAATTCAATTTCTAACTAAAAATTTAAATTAGATTTCTGTCTAGTGCATGTACTCCTTTATGGTTTGAACTTTTATAATAAATTCCCAGAAAAAAAAAAAAAGAAACTTCATAACAAAATTATTGATATTGATTAATCTATAACGAAATGTATAAACATTACCTCGTTAATATATATAATATTAGATAATTTACCTCGTTAATAAAATTTATTTACTTACTTTTCTCATTTACAATTTATTTATTTATATTTTATTGTATATTTATACATTTATAATATGAATATTCTAAACATCAATTTTTAAACATTTAACAATTATAATATCAGGATATTATGTCATATACTATTAAGTTTCATTTCATTATGATATTGAATAACAAATTTTCTAAATATAGAAAATGAATCATCATTCTATTTTAATTTTTTTAATCTAAACAATGAAATGAAAAGATGATTCTGAACACATTCTGAGTAGAAACAATATCTCATTTTATTTTATTTTATTTTATCGTACCAAACTTGTTAAAAGTGAGAAAGTAGATTACAAGTTCAACTCATTAAAAACCTTATCATGGTGAGTTCACTCTCAAGTGCCAATACTTGTTTTGCCTAAGGGGAAAAAAAAGAAGAAGGTGAAAATTAATATAGACTATAGTCAAAAAAGGTCTTCAATATATATACCTTTGACGCTTTGACAAAGTAGTTTTTAGCTTTTTATTTCAAGGAAGTCAATACAATGAATCAAAGATCTCAATAAATTCTACCTTATCATATTTTTACAAAAACAAAAAAAATAAAAATGTAGCTTCTTTTTAACTAAAAAAAAAAATGTTCAAGCAATTTCACAATCAATTATTTTTAAATTCTTTTCTTTTTTTTTTTTAAATCCTAAATTCAAGAATAATAGTTAAAAAGAACTCCTCAAAAAAACTTTATAGTAATTTCATTTTTTTTTTTTTTTGTAGTGAGCTTGGATTTTGTTGTGACATTAGTTAAATTTCCACCAATCCAAGATTAGTGTTCATAGCCAAATCGTGCATTATAAATTAACAAATCATTTAATAGGTTTTAATAAAATGAATGTTTTCTTGAAAATTTTGGATAATTTTTGTTAATCACTTTAGAATTTATAGTTTTCTATAATTTTATCATTTAGTACAACTCTTTATTATTATTATTTTTTTAAAAAAAAATCCTACTTAGAAATCAACCTATAGAAAGATCAATGTGCTTAATGAAATTAGTACAACTCAAATATATTGCAACCTTAATTTTAATTTTCTTGTTTACCTCTAATTAAGAATTAGAAAAAATTATATAAAACTACTAATTGCTTTATAATGTTAGATGTTTTAACTACTACTTGTTATAGTTTTAAAATATGTAAATCTCAAAATTTCATAGAAAGGGGAATTAAAAAATTTTGGAATTTCTAATATTACTCGATGAAATATCATGACAATTTAACAAAAAAGAGAAAATCAAATGTCAAATGGCATGTGTTTCCGACATAAATGGATAAATTGATAAATACAAACACGACACGTATTCTAAAAAGGTAATAAATAGTTGTTTCCGAATATATATATATATATATACGTCAGACTTTCAAAAATTACGTAACCTGATTCGTTAAGCCTTTAGATAATTAACCGCAATAAATACTAAAAAGTAAACTATCATGACCTATTATTAAATTAAATTTCTAAATCATAAATTGGCATAATCTATTTGTTGACACATTATAAGTTATAAAATTGGTAAGTAGATAACAAACTTTCACTTTAATGTCCAAATACCATATATCATTTACATAAATTGAAAAGGTTTATGAATTTATGCAATTTTGTACCTCAATAAACTCTATACAAGGTAGCATTGCAAGAACTATATATGTGTTATGCCATGGAAATTGCAAAGACTAAACCATGGGTAAAATTTATATATGAAGTTGGTGATTATTATTCACTTTGATTCTCTAAAAGAAAAAAAAAAAGAACTTCTAGACAATTATTTATTTGCTTCCTTGATTTTGGCCTCAAAGAAAAAAATTAATTAAAAATGAGCATAGTAGTGTTAAACATTGATGAAAATTATTTCAATCTTTTAATCTAAGCATGGATAATTCATGTGAAAAAATTTTCTCACTATTTATACTCCCATAGAACCTAAAATTGTAAATTGATTTTTTTTAGAAAATGTTGAATAGAATAAATAGGAGGAATAACACTAGGTTAATAAATTAATTATTCAAATTTTATTACTAGGAAAGAGGTACTATATATATACATATATATATTATTCAAGCAAACGTTACAATATTCTTTAGAAATCACAGACACCTTAAAATGATAAAAAAAAATATATATTTAACATTGACAAATATATATAAAAATGCACGAATGGTAATAAATTAAAACAAGTTAATTTTTATTCATATATTGCTGAGCTAATAAATATTTTTTGTGTCTATATATATAGGGCAATAAGTGTTTAAGTAGAAGGCAAAGAAATTTATTTGTGTTTCTTACCTCTTGTTTCACCATAGCCCTTTCCCTTACTTCTACAACTCTAGTTTTCTCTTAAAACCACCATTCTTCTTCTCTTCCATTGAAGAACCAAAAAAAAAAAAACCATTTTTTTTCACCATGTGGGAACTAAATAGTTTTCAAGTTCCAAACAATTCATTGGCTTCAAATGTCACCAATTTCACAGAAGAAGTTCATGTTTTGTTGGTTGACCATGATAGAGACAGCCTTCTTTGCATAGCCAACATGCTTCAATTGTGTTCTTATAAAGGTATACAAATTATTGTTTAATTTTGAGGCCTCTAGAGTAGCCTAATTGTTTAAAAAAAAAAAAGAAAAAAAATTCATTTTTCAATTTGACTTTGCACAAATTTATATGGAGTTTGGTTAATTAAGAAGTTGTAAATGTTCTTCCTTTGTTTTATTTAGTTGAATAATTTTATGTTCATTTCATCTTTAGCATGCAAGAAAGATATAAAGAAGTAGAATTGATATGTTTTTTAATTAAAAGAAAATCAAGATCTTTTACTAATTTCTTAAAAAACATTCGACTGGATGCTAACACCGGAGGTTTAATCACGTGTTCCAATGGTAATTTTCTCGCGTGCGATATGTTTATATTTTAAATTTAATTTTATAAATTGTTATTTACTGATAACTTATTCATGTCTCTCTTTTCTCCTTTCTTATATTTCTTTTGTTTCTGAACTTTTTATATAATTTCTATTCAAATCTCATATTTTTGAGTATCAGTTTCTAATTTTTCATGTGCAACAAAATTTTTGAAGAAAAAATTTACTTAAATTTATTTTTAAGCAAATTTTTTTTGAAACATTGATGAAAGTTTTTTAAACATTTGTTATTTATATGCACCATACGCCCACACACACATAAACACATGCCGTTCTTCTATTGAAAAAAAGCCCCTCTCCCCTCTTAAAGTTTTGAATTAAAGATTAAGTCAAGTTAAATTGAATTAAAACATAATATTTATATTGTTTTTGTAAGAGTTACTTGCAAAAATAATCTGTTTAATTTTAAATTTTATTTTGAACTAGTTTAATTAATAACTTTTCGACTTTTTAAACACTTAATGGCTTTATGAAATCCATTTATTATTCGGTGGAAAGCACACACTCACCTTATACTTCTTCCTACTTAGTAACTTTCAAGAAAAAGTCAAATTTGTTTAAATTTTGTAAAAAAAAAAATTAATAATAATTCTCTCTTCCCTTTGCCTTCTTTCTAAATACTTTTATTGAGGTTGTTAGAGATATATAATTCTATGGAGCTTAATCTTGAGAATGAACTTTTCCATTTTCTAGTCGAAGTAAATTGCTAATAAATATGTCAAGTTACTAATTAATGATGAATTAATCATGTGTTAATTATAATAATAATAATAATAATGGGTGGTATCTAATTGTTTAAATTTGTCCTTTTTCTAGTTTATAAATTTGTATTTAAATTATTTAACAAAGGGCATTTCTTGATTTTGATATTTTCAGTTACAATGGTTGAATTTGCCTCTACTGCCTTGAAAATGCTTGGAAATGGACAGAAATTTGACATTGTCATAGCAAATATTCACTCCCCTGATTACCAAGGTTTTAAGCTTCTGGAGAAAGCAGTTCATATGAATATAATGACCATTTGTGAGTATCAAATATTGTTTTTTACTTCAATTTTACGAATTATTCTGGCTTGTATAAATTTTACTTGTCACATTCTTTTAATTCTCGTGTTTTTCCTGTGATACCCTCCCATTAATAATAAATTTCAACCTTTTTTCATTCTTATAGTGTAGAAACTTGTAGAAACAATAATAATGAGAGAGAAAAGTTTGATGGGCATTTTAGTCTACGCAAAAAAAAAGACATCTAAAAATTTTATATTTTATTAAACAGTGTAATGTCTAAAATATGATAGGTAAAAATAAACAGTTGGAGTAATTAATATCTCATTATCACTAAACAATAAATGAGGAAAGACATACCTTTTGAACCGCTCTTGGTTTCACATTACGCTCACTTTCCATTTGGAATTTATTAATCTTTTGACTAATGAGTCTGACTAGATAGGGTCAATTACCCATTCAATCACCCATCCAATATGCGTACTCTAAAAGCTAAGCTGACGATTTATTAATGAGCTTGCGCTGATAAGTCATATCCCATCGGTCCACAAAGAATCAATTCATAACATAATTTATTTTTTTTCAATTATACCTACATTTTTTTTATTTGATTGATTAAAACATTGTGACTACTAACTAACTATTTTTTATGATTTTATTTTTTTCCTTGAATGATAACAGTGCTGACTATGGATGAAGATGTTGTGTTAGCAAAAAGGGCACTTGAATTTGGGGCATTTTTGTACATAAAAAAGCCATTGAGTTTAGAAATGGTTAAGTACCTTTGGCAACATGTGGCTAAGGAGAGGATGAGGATTAATGCAACAACAGCAAGCACAGATCATCATCATAATAATAATGGAAGATCATCAAATGATCATAATTCTGATGATGATGATCTTGAAGATCAAAGCCTTGACAAGGAGAATAGTGATGACGATGAAGATGATTATGGGAAGAAAAATAAAAGGATGAGAAATGTAAGAAATGAAAATTTGAGGGACTCGATCGCAATTACGGATAATAATAATAATAATAATAATAATAATAATAATAATAATAATAATAATAAAAATCAAAAACAACCTGCTGGACAAGTTAAGAGAAAGATTTGTACTGAATGGACTTCAGATCTTCATGAGAAATTCATGGCTGCTGTTGCTCAACTAGGTGAAGGAAGTAATGTTCTTCTCTCTCCCTCTCTCTCTCTCTCTCTCTCTCTCTCTCTCTCTTACCTCTTTTTTTTGTTTTATTAATTTGGGATTCTTACATAATTTTATGTTGTATGATTTTGTGAATTAATATAGGATGCTACCCAAAGGATATACTTGAGATAATGAATGTTCCTGGGCTTACAAGGATGCAAGTGGCTAGCCATCTTCAGGTTTTTCTCCAAATTCAATTCCAAACTTTAATCACTTTTTCTTTTTTTTTTAGTTTAAAGTGAAAGAATTTATTAGGCCTTAGTTTGTATGGGGGTAAAATCAAGGAGGGAAGTAGGAGGAAATGTAAATCATGACGTAAATATCATATTTATTTGGTTTGGTTGTCACGTAAAAGTATAGGAGATGTAAATGAAGAGGGGAGCCCCTCCTAAAATAGACTGATTGACGTAGTAAATGATGTTAAAAAGTCTATTTTATCATCGTACAAATTAGTTTATTACAAATATATTATAATCAAAACTCCTAAACATACATATGACATTACTAGTTATGCAATGGATATAATAGTAAATTATATATAATAAAAATTATTTATCTTCCATTTTTTACTCCAACCAAACAAAGGAGAGTAAATATTCCCCTCCTCTTTCCCCTCTAGAAACCAAACTAGGGCTAAAAGTAAGTTTTAAAGCTAAAGGTATATAGTGAGGAATGTTTGCAATTCATTCTTTATTGTGTTTTCAAAAGATAAATCCTTCTGGATAAGAAGTGGGTAAGGTTATTCCCTTTTCTATTAACATGAGAAAAAGACATAATAAATTTACTAAATCTAAAAGGGAAGTGATGGAAATTAATGATTCAACTCTAAATAAGAATCTGCAAAATAGATAATCGAAAAAGAAAAAGGGATTTCTTATGCATAGGCGTAAGTCAATAAGTGCTCAAATTGGCAAGGTAAAAAATAAGCAAAAAAACAAGTTAAAAGAGATAAAAACATACATGATTTATCATCGATAACTTCCCAATAAACTCTTGTAAATATTTGATGTGAAATTTATGTAAGCTCCTAGGTTTAGACAAATTATAAGCTTTGAGTACAAATTTAGGCTTTCGTAGACTTAAAAAGTTCTAAAAGCCCATATAAATTGATCATAACTCATATAGTTAAACCGATGAGTTGTTCCCATCATAAAGAATGTAATCCAGAAAAATCGCATTGTATTGATTTTCTTTTCAAAATCCAATGCAAAATTCTAATTTTGAATCCGGCCCTCCCCACTAATAATCTTAAAGAATAAATTGATGTCATTAATTATGATATGCAAGTTAGAATTTTACTTTGGAATGGACCTATTATGATTAAAGGGATGAGTTCTTATATATATCTGATTTTGGGGGCAGAAATGTCGCAATGATAATTGGAGAGTTCCAGAAAGGAAAAACAAGGGAAATGGTGGTGAAGGCTCTTCTTCTACAAAGAAAGACCATGTTAGAAGATTTGGAACAATGCCTAAATCCTTCATGAATTATCAGCAGGAAAAAAATCAAGAAAAATCATCTGAAAAAAACCCCATCCCTGCTGCTGAAACTGCAAATGGAAGAAGATCAGGGGATCAGGGTTCTTCTTCTTCTTCTTCTAAGAATCAACAAATTTCAATTGGTCCAAATCAAGAATTGGTAATTTTAAGTGGGATTCCAAATATTGGGAATAGAATCCCATCTGATGATGATCATGCTCAGCTACTGTCTCAAGGAGGACAAAATCTGTCTGTAATTGGATTTCAGCACCAGGGTCCTCCTGTTGGAATTGATAATTCTGGGCCAAATCCGAATCCGAATCCGAATCCTCCGAGGAGGCAAATTTCAGATGATTTCTTTGAGTTTCCAGATATGGATTATATTTCTGAGAATATCTCAGCTTTGCAGCAAGAAGAATCTGCCTCTGCCACTGCCACAGCCACCGCTAATAATAATGCTGCTCAAACCCGCCATGCCTATGGTGGTTTCAACCAAGCTAATTACAATGATCAGGTTAGTCATTTTGGACACCAATTCCATGTTTTCATTACTTCCTAGATTTTCGTAAATGGATCCTAGCTCCTACGTTTCAATTTATCAAGTCATATCAGCACACAATATTTTAAAACCTTCATTTAAATGGTCTTTCCTTAAAAATACGAGTTTATTTAAATTAAATATGAGTAGTAAATTATAAAATTTCAAAAATGGTCTTTCCTTAAAAATACGAGTTTATTTAAATTAAATATGAGTAGTAAATTATAAAATTTCAAAAATAGTAGATAAGGATATGAAAACTTTTTTATTTCTTAATTACTAAATTGACAGATATTTTAAATAAAAAAATATATTTATGTGACAGATAGATTAAAACAGAGAGTTTGTGCCTAATTATTTATGGGATTCTACTGTTCTCCTTTTTTATTTACTCCCTCCATTGTTTTTATTAGTCAAATTCAGACATTACCGGAAGTTTAGATGTATATTTTGTTGCATGTGGATTAGAATACCCTTTAATTAATCTATTTCTTCGTTATTTCTTATTATTTTCACAAGTTTCAATGTTTAACGCGAGGGTATAACATGAAAAAAGTTATTCAATGTTGTGTTTTTGAAACAACGCGACAAATTAAAAAAAATACGAGAATTAGTATGACGCACAAAATTAAAAAAAATAAAAAGAAGGGAAGGAAGGAGTATATCCGTGACAAACGGTAAATATTTTACAAAAATGGAGGTGACATATATATTTATGGCAGGAGGTTCCGATGATAATGGAGGAGAGAGGAGGAGGCGGCGGCAGGTTTAGGAGGGTTTAGGGTTTGGGCTTTTTGGGTTTTAAGCTTTGGGGTTTAGGATTTCGGGGGGTTTTGGGTTTTAGGGTTTCAATGTTAGGTTCATAGGTTTTCCACTTTAGGGTTTTAGGGTTTAACCACTAGAGGGTTTAGGAGTAAAGGGTATAGGGTTTAGGGTTTAGGGTTTTGTGATTCAAGGTTTTTATGGTATAGGGTTTAGGGTTTGGGGGTTCAGGGTTTAGGGTTTGGGCTTTTTGGGTTTAGGGTTTTGTGTTTCAATGTTAGAGTTTAGGGTTTAGGGTTTAGGGTTTCTTGATTCAAGGTTTTATGGTATAGGGTTTAGGGTTAAGGGTTTGGAGTTTAGGGTTTGGGCTTTTTGGGTTTTAAGGTTTAGGGTTTCAATGTTAGGGTTATAGGTTTTCCATGTTTGGGTTTTAGGGTTTAACCCTAGTGGGTTTAGGGTTAAGGGTATTAGAGTTTGGGGTTTTGGGTTTTGTGATTCAAGGTTTTATGGTATAGGGTTTAGGGTTTGGGGTTTAGGGTTTAGGGTTTGGGTTTAGGGTTTAGGGTTTAGGGTTTAGGGTTTTAGGGTTTAGGGTTTAGGATTTTGTGATTCAAGGTTTTATGGTATAGGGTTTAGGGTTTAGGTTTAGGGTTTAGGGTTTAGGGTTTGGGCTTTTTGGGTTTTAAGCTTTAGGGTTTAGGATTTCCGGGGTTTTGGGTTTTGGGGTTCCAATGTTAGGGTTATAGGTTTTCCATGTTAGGGTTTTAGGGTTAACCCTAGAGGGTTTAGTGTTAAGGGTATAGGGTTTAGGGTTTTGTGATTCAAGGTTTTATGGTATAGGGTTTAGGGTTTAGGGTTTGGGGTTTAGGGTTTAGGGTTTAGGGTTTAGGGTTTGGGCTTTTTGGGTTTTTAAGGTTTAGGGTTTCAATGTTAGGGTTATAGGTTTTTCCATGTTTGGGTTTTTAGGGTTTAGGGTTTTGGGTTTTGTGATTCAAGGTTTTATGGTATAAGGTTTAGGGTTTAGGATTTAGCGTTTAGGGTTTAGGGTTTATGGTTTAGGGTTTTGTGATTCAAGGTTTTATGGTATAGGATTTAGGGTTTAGGGTTTGGGGTTTAGGGTTTAGGGTTTAGGGTTTGGGCTTTTTGGGTTTTAAGGTTTAGGGATTCAATGTTAGAGTTATAGGTTTTCCCTGTTTGGGTTTTAGGGTTTAACCCTAGAGGGTTAGTGTTAAGGGTTTTAGGGTTTAGGGTTTAGGGTTTTGTGATTCAAGGTTTTATGGTATAGGGTTTAGGGTTTAGGGTTTTGGGGTTTCAATGTTAGGGTTATAGGTTTTCCATGTTAGGGTTTTAGGGTTTAACCCTAGAGGGTTTAGGGTTAAGGGTATAGGGTTAGCGTTTAGGGTTTAGGCTTTTTGGGTTTTAAGGTTTAGGGTTTCAATGTTAGGGTTATAGGTTTTCCATGTTTGGGTTTTAGGGTATCACCCTACAGGGTTTAGGCTTAAGGGTTTTATGGTTTAGGGTTTAGGGTTTTGTGATTCAAGGTTTTATGGGATATGGATTAGGGTATAGGGTTTAGGTTTAGGGTTTGGGTTTAGGGTTTAGGGTTTAGGGTTTGGGCTTTTTTGGGTTTTAAGCTTTGGGGTTTAGGATTTCGGGGGTTTTGGGTTTTAGGGTTTCAATGTTAGGTTCATAGGTTTTTCCACTTTAGGGTTTTAGGGTTTAACCCTAGAGGGTTTAGGAGTAAAGGGTATAGGGTTTAGGGTTTAGGGTTTTGTGATTCGAGGTTTTATGGTATAGGGTTTAG
This sequence comes from Catharanthus roseus, assembly GCA_028651295.1. Classification (NCBI taxonomy): domain Eukaryota; kingdom Viridiplantae; phylum Streptophyta; class Magnoliopsida; order Gentianales; family Apocynaceae; genus Catharanthus; species Catharanthus roseus. The sequence continues at coordinate 45,960 of JAPQWS010000092.1, forward strand.
GGTTTGGGGTTCGGGGGTTTAGGGTTTGGGCTTTTTGGGTTTAGGGTTTTGTGTTTCAATGTTAGAGTTTAGGGTTTAGGGTTTAGGGTTTCTTGATTCAAGGTTTTATGGTATAGGGTTTAGGGTTAAGGGTTTGGAGTTTAGGGTTTGGGCTTTTTTGGGTTTTAAGGTTTAGGGTTTCAATGTTAGGGTTATAGGTTTTTCCATGTTTGGGTTTTAGGGTTTAACCCTAGTGGGTTTTAGGGTTAAGGGTATTAGAGTTTGGGGTTTTGGGTTTTGTGATTCAAGGTTTTTATGGTATAGGGTTTAGGGTTTGGGGGTTTAGGGTTTAGGGGTTTGGGTTTAGGGTTTAGCGTTTAGGGTTTAGGGTTTTAGGGTTTAGGGTTTAGGATTTTGTGATTCAAGGTTTTATGGTATAGGGTTTAGGGTTTAGGTTTAGGGTTTAGGGTTTAGGGTTTGGGCTTTTTGGGTTTTAAGCTTTAGGGTTTAGGATTTCCGGGGTTTTGGGTTTTGGGGTTCCAATGTTAGGGTTATAGGTTTTCCATGTTAGGGTTTTAGGGTTAACCCTAGAGGGTTTAGTGTTAAGGGTATAGGGTTTAGGGTTTTGTGATTCAAGGTTTTATGGTATAGGGTTTAGGGTTTAGGGTTTGGGGTTTAGGGTTTAGGGTTTAGGGTTTAGGGTTTGGGCTTTTTGGGTTTTAAGGTTTAGGGTTTCAATGTTAGGGTTATAGGTTTTCCATGTTTGGGTTTTAGGGTTTAGGGTTTTGGGTTTTGTGATTCAAGGTTTTATGGTATAAGGTTTAGGGTTTAGGATTTAGCGTTTAGGGTTTAGGGTTTATGGTTTAGGGTTTTGAGATTCAAGGTTTTATGGTATAGGATTTAGGGTTTAGGGTTTGGGGTTTAGGGTTTAGGGTTTAGGGTTTGGGCTTTTTGGGTTTTAAGGTTTAGGGTTTCAATGTTAGAGTTATAGGTTTTCCCTGTTTGGGTTTTAGGGTTTAACCCTAGAGGGTTAGTGTTAAGGGTTTTAGGGTTTAGGGTTTAGGGTTTAGGGTTTAGGGTTTGGGGGTTTTATGATTCAAGGTTTTATGGTATAGGGTTTAGGGTTTAGGGGTTTGGGGTTTAGGATTTAGGGTTTCGAGTGTTAGGGTTATAGGTTTTCCATGTTTGGGTTTTAGGGTTTAACCACTAGTGGGTTTAGGGTTAAGGGTATTAGAGTTTGGGGTTTTGGGTTTTGTGATTCAAGGTTTTTATGGTATAGGGTTTAGGGTTTGGGGGTTTAGGGTTTAGGGTTCGGGTTTAGGGTTTTGGTTTAGGGTTTAGCGTTTAGGGTTTAGGGTTTTAGGGTTTAGGGTTTAGGATTTTTGTGATTCAAGGTTTTAGGGTATAGGGTTTAGGGTTTAGGTTTAGGGTTTAGGGTTTAGGGTTTGGGCTTTTTTGGGTTTTAAGCTTTAGGGTTTAGGATTTAGGGGTTTTGGGTTTTGGGGTTCCAATGTTAGGGTTATAGGTTTTCCATGTTAGGGGTTTTATGGTTAACCCTAGAGGGTTTAGTGTTAAGGGTATAGGGTTTAGGGTTTTTGTGATTCAAGGTTTTATGGTATAGGGTTTAGGGTTTAGGGTTTGGGGTTTAGGGTTTAGGGTTTAGGGTTTGGGCTTTTTGGGTTTTAAGGTTTAGGGTTTCAATGTTAGGGTTATAGGTTTTCCATGTTTGGGTTTTAGGGTTTAGGGTTTAGGGTTTTGGGTTTTGTGATTCAAGGTTTTATGGTATAAGGTTTAGGGTTTAGGATTTAGCGTTTAGGGTTTAGGGTTTATGGTTTAGGGTTTTGTGATTCAAGGTTTTATGGTATAGGATTTAGGGTTCAGGGTTTGGGGTTTAGGGTTTAGGGTTTAGGGTTTGGGCTTTTTGGGTTTTAAGGTTTAGGGTTTCAATGTTAGGGTTACAGGTTTTCCATGTTTGGGTTTTAGGGTTTAGGGTTTAGGGTTTTGGGTTTTGTGATTCAAGGTTTTATGGTATAAGGTTTAGGGTTTAGGATTTAGCGTTTAGGGTTTAGGGTTTATGGTTTAGGGTTTTGTGATTCAAGGTTTTATGGTATAGGATTTAGGGTTTAGGGTTTGGGGTTTAGGGTTTAGGGTTTAGGGTTTGGGCTTTTTTGGGTTTTTAAGGTTTAGGGATTCAATGTTAGAGTTATAGGTTTTCCCTGTTTGGGTTTTAGGGTTTAACCCTAGAGGGTTAGTGTTAAGGGTTTTAGGGTTTAGGGTTTAGGGTTTTGTGATTCAAGGTTTTATGGTATAGGGTTTAGGGTTTAGGGTTTTGGGGTTTCAATGTTAGGGTTATAGGTTTTCCATGTTAGGGTTTTAGGGTTTAACCCTAGAGGGTTTAGGGTTAAGGGTATAGGGGTTAGCGTTTAGGGTTTAGGCTTTTTGGGTTTTTAAGGTTTAGGGTTTCAATGTTAGGGTTATAGGTTTTCCATGTTTGGGTTTTAGGGTATAACCCTACGGGGGTTTAGGAGTTAAGGGTTTTATGGTTTAGGGTTTAGGGTTTTGTGATTCAAGGTTTTATGGGATATGGTTTAGGGTATAGGGTTTAGGTTTAGGGTTTGGGTCTAGGGTTTAGGGTTTAGGGTTTGGGCTTTTTGGGTTTTAAGCTTTGGGGTTTAGGATTTCAGGGGTTTTGGGTTTTAGGGTTTCAATGTTAGGTTCATAGGTTTTCCACTTTAGGGTTTTAGGGTTTAACCACTGAGGGTTTAGGGTAAAGGGTATAGGGTTTAGGGTTTAGGGTTTTGTGATTCAAGGTTTTATGGTATAGGGTTTAGGGTTTGGGGGTTCGGGGTTTAGGGTTTGGGCTTTTTTGGGTTTAGGGTTTTGTGTTTCAATGTTAGAGTTTAGGGTTTAGGGTTTAGGGTTTCTTGATTCAAGGTTTTATGGTATAGGGTTTAGGGTTAAGGGTTTGGAGTTTAGGGTTTGGGCTTTTTTGGGTTTTAAGGTTTAGGGTTTCAATGTTAGGGTTATAGGTTTTTCCATGTTTGGGTTTTAGGGTTTAACCACTAGTGGGTTTAGGGTTAAGGGTATTAGAGTTTGGGGTTTTGGGTTTTGTGATTCAAGGTTTTATGGTATAGGGTTTAGGGTTTGGGGGTTTAGGGTTTAGGGTTTGGGTTTAGGGTTTAGGGTTTAGGGTTTAGGGTTTTAGGGTTTAGGGTTTAGGATTTTTGTGATTCAAGGTTTTATGGTATAGGGTTTAGGGTTTAGGTTTAGGGTTTAGGGTTTAGGGTTTGGGCTTTTTGGGTTTTAAGCTTTAGGGTTTAGGATTTAGGGGTTTTGGGTTTTGGGGTTCCAATGTTAGGGTTATAGGTTTTCCATGTTAGGGTTTTAGGGTTAACCCTAGAGGGTTTAGTGTTAAGGGTATAGGGTTTAGGGTTTTGTGATTCAAGGTTTTATGGTATAGGGTTTAGGGTTTAGGGTTTGGGGTTTAGGGTTTAGGGTTTAGGGTTTAGGGTTTGGGCTTTTTGGGTTTTAAGGTTTAGGGTTTCAATGTTAGGGTTATAGGTTTTCCATGTTTGGGTTTTAGGGTTTAGGGTTTTGGGTTTTGTGATTCAAGGTTTTATGGTATAAGGTTTAGGGTTTAGGATTTAGCGTTTAGGGTTTAGGGTTTATGGTTTAGGGTTTTGTGATTCAAGGTTTTATGGTATAGGATTTAGGGTTTAGGGTTTGGGGTTTAGGGTTTAGGGTTTAGGGTTTGGGCTTTTTGGGTTTTAAGGTTTAGGGATTCAATGTTAGAGTTATAGGTTTTCCCTGTTTGGGTTTTAGGGTTTAACCCTAGAGGGTTAGTGTTAAGGGTTTTAGGGTTTAGGGTTTAGGGTTTTGTGATTCAAGGTTTTATGGTATAGGGTTTAGGGTTTAGGGTTTTGGGGTTTCAATGTTAGGGTTATAGGTTTTCCATGTTAGGGTTTTAGGGTTTAACCCTAGAGGGTTTAGGGTTAAGGGTATAGGGTTAGCGTTTAGGGTTTAGGCTTTTTGGGTTTTAAGGTTTAGGGTTTCAATGTTAGGGTTATAGGTTTTCCATGTTTGGGTTTTAGGGTATCACCTACGGGGGTTTTAAGGCTTAAGGGGTTTTATGGTTTAGGGTTTAGGGTTTTGTGATTCAAGGTTTTATGGGATATGGATTAGGGTATAGGGTTTAGGTTTAGGGTTTGGGTTTAGGGTTTAGGGTTTAGGGTTTGGGCTTTTTGGGTTTTAAGCTTTGGGGTTTAGGATTTCAGGGGTTTTGGGTTTTAGGGTTTCAATGTTAGGTTCATAGGTTTTCCACTTTAGGGTTTTAGGGTTTAACCCTAGAGGGTTTAGGGTAAAGGGTATAGGGTTTAGGGTTTAGGGTTTTGTGATTCAAGGTTTTATGGTATAGGGTTTAGGGTTTGGGGTTCAGGGTTTAGGGTTTGGGCTTTTTGGGTTTAGGGTTTTGTGTTTCAATGTTAGAGTTTAGGGTTTAGGGTTTAGGGTTTCTTGATTCAAGGTTTTATGGTATAGGGTTTAGGGTTAAGGGTTTGGAGTTTAGGGTTTGGGCTTTTTGGGTTTTAAGGTTTAGGGTTTCAATGTTAGGGTTATAGGTTTTCCATGTTTGGGTTTTAGGGTTTAACCCTAGTGGGTTTAGGGTTAAGGGTATTAGAGTTTGGGGTTTTGGGTTTTGTGATTCAAGGTTTTATGGTATAGGGTTTAGGGTTTGGGGTTTAGGGTTTAGGGTTTGGGTTTAGGGTTTAGCGTTTAGGGTTTAGGGTTTTAGGGTTTAGGGTTTAGGATTTTGTGATTCAAGGTTTTATGGTATAGGGTTTAGGGTTTAGGTTTAGGGTTTAGGGTTTAGGGTTTGGGCTTTTTGGGTTTTAAGCTTTAGGGTTTAGGATTTCAGGGGTTTTTGGGTTTTGGGGTTCCAATGTTAGGGTTATAGGTTTTCCATGTTAGGGTTTTAGGGTTAACCACTGAAAGGGTTTAGTGTTAAGGGTATAGGGTTTAGGGGTTTTGTGATTCAAGGTTTTATGGTATAGGGTTTAGGGTTTAGGGTTTGGGGGTTTAGGGTTTAGGGTTTAGGGTTTAGGGTTTGGGCTTTTTTGGGTTTTTAAGGTTTAGGGTTTCAATGTTAGGGTTATAGGTTTTCCATGTTTGGGTTTTAGGGTTTAGGGTTTAGGGTTTTGGGTTTTGTGATTCAAGGTTTTATGGTATAAGGTTTAGGGTTTAGGATTTAGCGTTTAGGGTTTAGGGTTTATGGTTTAGGGTTTTGTGATTCAAGGTTTTATGGTATAGGATTTAGGGTTCGGGGGTTTGGGGGTTTAGGGATTTAGGGTTTAGGGTTTGGGCTTTTTGGGTTTTAAGGTTTAGGGTTTCAATGTTAGGGTTACTGGGTTTTCCATGTTTGGGTTTTAGGGTTTAGGGTTTAGGGTTTTGGGTTTTGTGATTCAAGGTTTTATGGTATAAGGTTTAGGGTTTAGGATTTAGCGTTTAGGGTTTAGGGTTTATGGTTTAGGGTTTTGAGATTCAAGGTTTTATGGTATAGGATTTAGGGTTTAGGGTTTGGGGGTTTAGGGTTTAGGGTTTAGGGTTTGGGCTTTTTTGGGTTTTAAGGTTTAGGGTTTCAATGTTAGAGTTATAGGTTTTCCACTGTTTGGGTTTTAGGGTTTAACCACTAGAGGGTTAGTGTTAAGGGTTTTAGGGTTTAGGGTTTAGGGTTTAGGGTTTAGGGTTTGGGGTTTTATGATTCAAGGTTTTATGGTATAGGGTTTAGGGTTTAGGGTTTGGGGTTTAGGATTTAGGGTTTTCGAGTGTTAGGGTTATAGGTTTTCCATGTTTGGGTTTTAGGGTTTAACCCTAGTGGGTTTAGGGTTAAGGGTATTAGAGTTTGGGGTTTTGGGTTTTGTGATTCAAGGTTTTATGGTATAGGGTTTAGGGTTTGGGGTTTAGGGTTTAGGGTTCGGGTTTAGGGTTTTGGTTTAGGGTTTAGCGTTTAGGGTTTAGGGTTTTAGGGTTTAGGGTTTAGGATTTTGTGATTCAAGGTTTTAGGGTATAGGGTTTAGGGTTTAGGTTTAGGGTTTAGGGTTTAGGGTTTGGGCTTTTTGGGTTTTAAGCTTTAGGGTTTAGGATTTCCGGGGTTTTGGGTTTTGGGGTTCCAATGTTAGGGTTATAGGTTTTCCATGTTAGGGTTTTAGGGTTAACCCTAGAGGGTTTAGTGTTAAGGGTATAGGGTTTAGGGTTTTGTGATTCAAGGTTTTATGGTATAGGGTTTAGGGTTTAGGGTTTGGGGGTTTAGGGTTTAGGGTTTAGGGTTTGGGCTTTTTTGGGTTTTAAGGTTTAGGGTTTCAATGTTAGGGTTATAGGTTTTCCATGTTTGGGTTTTAGGGTTTAGGGGTTTAGGGTTTTGGGTTTTGTGATTCAAGGTTTTATGGTATAAGGTTTAGGGTTTAGGATTTAGCGTTTAGGGTTTAGGGTTTATGGTTTAGGGTTTTGTGATTCAAGGTTTTATGGTATAGGATTTAGTGTTCGGGGGTTTGGGGTTTAGGGTTTAGGGTTTAGGGTTTGGGCTTTTTTGGGTTTTTAAGGTTTAGGGTTTCAATGTTAGGGTTACAGGTTTTCCATGTTTGGGTTTTAGGGTTTAGGGTTTAGGGTTTTGGGTTTTGTGATTCAAGGTTTTATGGTATAAGGTTTAGGGTTTAGGATTTAGCGTTTAGGGTTTAGGGTTTATGGTTTAGGGTTTTGTGATTCAAGGTTTTATGGTATAGGATTTAGGGTTTAGGGTTTGGGGTTTAGGGTTTAGGGTTTAGGGTTTGGGCTTTTTGGGTTTTAAGGTTTAGGGATTCAAATTTTAGAGTTATAGGTTTTCCCTGTTTGGGTTTTAGGGTTTAACCCTAGAGGGTTAGTGTTAAGGGTTTTAGGGTTTAGGGTTTAGGGTTTTGTGATTCAAGGTTTTATGGTATAGGGTTTAGGGTTTAGGGTTTTGGGGTTTCAATGTTAGGGTTATAGGTTTTCCATGTTAGGGTTTTAGGGTTTAACCACTAGAAGGGTTTAGGGTTAAGGGTATAGGGTTAGCGTTTAGGGGTTTAGGCTTTTTTGGGTTTTAAGGTTTAGGGTTTCAATGTTAGGGTTATAGGTTTTCCATGTTTGGGTTTTAGGGTATAACCCTACGGGGGTTTAGGAGTTAAGGGTTTTATGGTTTTAGGGTTTAGGGTTTTGTGATTCAAGGTTTTATGGGATATGGTTTAGGGTATAGGGTTTAGGTTTAGGGTTTGGGTTTAGGGTTTAGGGTTTAGGGTTTGGGCTTTTTGGGTTTTAAGCTTTGGGGTTTAGGATTTGGGGGGTTTTGGGTTTTAGGGTTTCAATGTTAGGTTCATAGGTTTTTCCACTTTAGGGTTTTAGGGTTTAACCACTAGAGGGTTTAGGAGTAAAGGGTATAGGGTTTAGGGTTTAGGGTTTTGTGATTCGGGGTTTTATGGTATAGGGTTTAGGGTTTGGGGGTTCGGGGTTTAGGGTTTGGGCTTTTTTGGGTTTAGGGTTTTGTGTTTCAATGTTAGAGTTTAGGGTTTAGGGTTTAGGGTTTCTTGATTCAAGGTTTTATGGTATAGGGTTTAGGGTTAAGGGTTTGGAGTTTAGGGTTTGGGCTTTTTGGGTTTTAAGGTTTAGGGTTTCAATGTTAGGGTTATAGGTTTTCCATGTTTGGGTTTTAGGGTTTAACCCTAGTGGGTTTAGGGTTAAGGGTATTAGAGTTTGGGGTTTTGGGTTTTGTGATTCAAGGTTTTATGGTATAGGGTTTAGGGTTTGGGGGTTTAGGGTTTAGGGTTTGGGTTTAGGGTTTTGGTTTTAGGATTTAGCGTTTAGGGTTTAGGGTTTTAGGGTTTAGGGTTTAGGATTTTGTGATTCAAGGTTTTATGGTATAGGGTTTAGGGTTTAGGTTTAGGGTTTAGGGTTTAGGGTTTGGGCTTTTTTGGGTTTTAAGCTTTAGGGTTTAGGATTTCGGGGTTTTGGGTTTTGGGGTTCCAATGTTAGGGTTATAGGTTTTCCATGTTAGGGTTTTAGGGTTAACCACTGAAAGGGTTTAGTGTTAAGGGTATAGGGTTTAGGGTTTTGTGATTCAAGGTTTTTATGGTATAGGGTTTAGGGTTTGGGGGTTTAGGGTTTAGGGTTTAGGGTTTGGGCTTTTTTGGGTTTTTAAGGTTTAGGGTTTCAATGTTAGGGTTATAGGTTTTCCATGTTTGGGTTTTAGGGTTTAGGGTTTAGGGTTTTCGGTTTTGTGATTCAAGGTTTTATGGTATAAGGTTTAGGGTTTAGGATTTAGCGTTTAGGGTTTAGGGTTTATGGTTTAGGGTTTTGTGATTCAAGGTTTTATGGTATAGGATTTAGGGTTCAGGGTTTGGGGTTTAGGGTTTAGGGTTTGGGCTTTTTGGGTTTTAAGGTTTAGGGTTTCAATGTTAGGGTTACAGGTTTTCCATGTTTGGGTTTTAGGGTTTAGGGTTTAGGGTTTTGGGTTTTGTGATTCAAGGTTTTATGGTATAAGGTTTAGGGTTTAGGATTTAGCGTTTAGGGTTTAGGGTTTATGGTTTAGGGTTTTGAGATTCAAGGTTTTATGGTATAGGATTTAGGGTTTAGGGTTTGGGGTTTAGGGTTTAGGGTTTAGGGTTTGGGCTTTTTGGGTTTTAAGGTTTAGGGTTTCAATGTTAGAGTTATAGGTTTTCCCTGTTTGGGTTTTAGGGTTTAACCCTAGAGGGTTAGTGTTAAGGGTTTTAGGGTTTAGGGTTTAGGGTTTAGGGTTTAGGGTTTGGGGTTTTATGATTCAATGTTTTATGGTATAGGGTTTAGGGTTTAGGGTTTGGGGGTTTAGGATTTAGGGTTTCGGTGTTAGGGTTATAGGTTTTCCATGTTTGGGTTTTAGGGTTTAACCACTAGTGGGTTTAGGGTTAAGGGTATTAGAGTTTGGGGGTTTTGGGTTTTGTGATTCAAGGTTTTATGGTATAGGGTTTAGGGTTTGGGGGTTTAGGGTTTAGGGTTCGGGTTTAGGGTTTTGGTTTAGGGTTTAGCGTTTAGGGTTTAGGGTTTTAGGGTTTAGGGTTTAGGATTTTTGTGATTCAAGGTTTTAGGGTATAGGGTTTAGGGTTTAGGTTTAGGGTTTAGGGTTTAGGGTTTGGGCTTTTTGGGTTTTAAGCTTTAGGGTTTAGGATTTCAGGGGTTTTGGGTTTTGGGGGTTCCAATGTTAGGGTTATAGGTTTTCCATGTTAGGGTTTTATGGTTAACCACTAGAGGGTTTAGTGTTAAGGGTATAGGGTTTAGGGTTTTGTGATTCAAGGTTTTATGGTATAGGGTTTAGGGTTTAGGGTTTGGGGGTTTAGGGTTTAGGGTTTAGGGTTTGGGCTTTTTTGGGTTTTTAAGGTTTAGGGTTTCAATGTTAGGGTTATAGGTTTTCCATGTTTGGGTTTTAGGGTTTAGGGTTTAGGGTTTTGGGTTTTGTGATTCAAGGTTTTATGGTATAAGGTTTAGGGTTTAGGATTTAGCGTTTAGGGTTTAGGGTTTATGGTTTAGGGTTTTGTGATTCAAGATTTTATGGTATAGGATTTAGTGTTCGGGGTTTGGGGTTTAGGGTTTAGGGTTTGGGCTTTTTTGGGTTTTTAAGGTTTAGGGTTTCAATGTTAGGGTTACGGAGTTTTTCCATGTTTGGGTTTTAGGGTTTAGGGTTTAGGGTTTTGGGTTTTGTGATTCAAGGTTTTATGGTATAAGGTTTAGGGTTTAGGATTTAGCGTTTAGGGTTTAGGGTTTATGGTTTAGGGTTTTGTGATTCAAGGTTTTATGGTATAGGATTTAGGGTTTAGGGTTTGGGGGTTTAGGGTTTAGGGTTTAGGGTTTGGGCTTTTTTGGGTTTTTAAGGTTTAGGGATTCGATGTTAGAGTTATAGGTTTTCCCTGTTTGGGTTTTAGGGTTTAACCACTAGAGGGTTAGTGTTAAGGGTTTTAGGGTTTAGGGTTTAGGGTTTTTGTGATTCAAGGTTTTATGGTATAGGGTTTAGGGTTTAGGGTTTTGGGGTTTCAATGTTAGGGTTATAGGTTTTCCATGTTAGGGTTTTAGGGTTTAACCACTAGAAGGGTTTAGGGTTAAGGGTATAGGGTTAGCGTTTAGGGTTTAGGCTTTTTGGGTTTTTAAGGTTTAGGGTTTCAATGTTAGGGTTATAGGTTTTCCATGTTTGGGTTTTAGGGTATAACCTACGGGGGTTTAGGGTTAAGGGTTTTATGGTTTAGGGTTTAGGGTTTTGTGATTCGAGGTTTTATGGGATATGGTTTAGGGTATAGGGTTTAGGTTTAGGGTTTGGGTTTAGGGTTTAGGGTTTAGGGTTTGGGCTTTTTTGGGTTTTACGCTTTGGGGTTTAGGATTTCGGGGGTTTTGGGTTTTAGGGTTTCAATGTTAGGTTCATAGGGTTTTTCCACTTTAGGGTTTTAGGGTTTAACCCTAGAGGGTTTAGGAGTAAAGGGTATAGGGTTTAGGGTTTAGGGTTTTGTGATTCAAGGTTTTATGGTATAGGGTTTAGGGTTTGGGGTTCGGGGTTTAGGGTTTGGGCTTTTTTGGGTTTAGGGTTTTGTGTTTCAATGTTAGAGTTTATGGGTTTAGGGTTTAGGGTTTCTTGATTCAAGGTTTTATGGTATAGGGTTTAGGGTTAAGGGTTTGGAGTTTAGGGTTTGGGCTTTTTGGGTTTTTAAGGTTTAGGGTTTCAATGTTAGGGTTATAGGTTTTCCATGTTTGGGTTTTAGGGTTTAACCACTAGAGGGTTTAGGGTTAAGGGTATTAGGGTTTGGGGTTTTGGGTTTTGTGATTCAAGGTTTTATGGTATAGGGTTTAAGGGTTTGGGGGTTTAGGGTTTAGGGTTTGGGTTTAGGGTTTTGGTTTAGGGTTTAGCGTTTAGGGTTTAGGGTTTTTAGGGTTTAGGGTTTAGGATTTTTGTGATTCAAGGTTTTATGGTATAGGGTTTAGGGTTTAGGTTTAGGGTTTAGGGTTTAGGGTTTGGGCTTTTTGGGTTTTAAGCTTTAGGGTTTAGGATTTCAGGGGTTTTGGGTTTTGGGGTTCCAATGTTAGGGTTATAGGTTTTTCCATGTTAGGGTTTTAGGGTTAACCACTGAAAGGGTTTAGGGTTTAGGGTTTATGGTTTAGGGTTTTGTGATTCAAGGTTTTATGGTATAGGATTTAGGGTTCAGGGTTTGGGGTTTAGGGTTTAGGGTTTAGGGTTTGGGCTTTTTTGGGTTTTAAGGTTTAGGGTTTCAATGTTAGGGTTACGGGGTTTTCCATGTTTGGGTTTTAGGGTTTAGGGTTTAGGGTTTTGGGTTTTGTGATTCAAGGTTTTATGGTATAAGGTTTAGGGTTTAGGATTTAGCGTTTAGGGTTTAGGGTTTATGGTTTAGGGTTTTGAGATTCAAGGTTTTATGGTATAGGATTTAGGGTTTAGGGTTTGGGGTTTAGGGTTTAGGGTTTAGGGTTTGGGCTTTTTGGGTTTTAAGGTTTAGGGTTTCAATGTTAGAGTTATAGGTTTTCCCTGTTTGGGTTTTAGGGTTTAACCCTAGAGGGTTAGTGTTAAGGGTTTTAGGGTTTAGGGTTTAGGGTTTAGGGTTTAGGGTTTGGGGTTTTATGATTCAAGGTTTTATGGTATAGGGTTTAGGGTTTAGGGTTTGGGGTTTAGGATTTAGGGTTTCAATGTTAGGGTTATAGGTTTTCCATGTTTGGGTTTTAGGGTTTAACCCTAGTGGGTTTAGGGTTAAGGGTATTAGAGTTTGGGGTTTTGGGTTTTGTGATTCAAGGTTTTATGGTATAGGGTTTAGGGTTTGGGGTTTAGGGTTTAGGGTTTGGGTTTAGGGTTTTGGTTTAGGGTTTAGCGTTTAGGGTTTAGGGTTTTAGGGTTTAGGGTTTAGGATTTTGTGATTCAAGGTTTTATGGTATAGGGTTTAGGGTTTAGGTTTAGGGTTTAGGGTTTAGGGTTTGGGCTTTTTGGGTTTTTAAGCTTTAGGGTTTAGGATTTCAGGGGTTTTGGGTTTTGGGGTTCCAATGTTAGGGTTATAGGTTTTCCATGTTAGGGTTTTATGGTTAACCACTAGAGGGTTTAGTGTTAAGGGTATAGGGTTTAGGGTTTTGTGATTCGAGGTTTTTATGGTATAGGGTTTAGGGTTTAGGGTTTGGGGTTTAGGGTTTTGGGTTTAGGGTTTGGGCTTTTTGGGTTTTAAGGTTTAGGGTTTCAATGTTGGGGTTATAGGTTTTCCATGTTTGGGTTTTAGGGTTTAGGGTTTAGGGTTTTGGGTTTTGTGATTAAAGGTTTTATGGTATAAGGTTTAGGGTTTAGGATTTAGCGTTTAGGGTTTAGGGTTTATGGTTTAGGGTTTTGTGATTCAAGGTTTTATGGTATAGGATTTAGGGTTCGGGGTTTGGGGGTTTAGGGTTTAGGGTTTAGGGTTTGGGCTTTTTGGGTTTTTAAGGTTTAGGGTTTCAATGTTAGGGTTACGGGGTTTTCCATGTTTGGGTTTTAGGGTTTAGGGTTTAGGGTTTTGGGTTTTGTGATTCAAGGTTTTATGGTATAAGGTTTAGGGTTTAGGATTTAGCGTTTAGGGTTTAGGGTTTATGGTTTAGGGTTTTGTGATTCAAGGTTTTATGGTATAGGATTTAGGGTTTAGGGTTTGGGGGTTTAGGGTGTAGGGTTTTGGGTTTGGGCTTTTTGGGTTTTAAGGTTTAGGGATTCAATGTTAGAGTTATAGGTTTTCCCCTTTGTTTGGGTTTTAGGGTTTAACCACTAGAGGCTTAGTGTTAAGGGTTTTAGGGTTTAGGGTTTAGGGTTTTGTGATTCAAGGTTTTATGGTATAGGGTTTAGGGTTTAGGGTTTTGGGGTTTCAATGTTAGGGTTATAGGTTTTCCATGTTAGGGTTTTAGGGTTTAACCACTAGAAAGGGTTTAGGGTTAAGGGTATAGGGTTAGCGTTTAGGGTTTAGGCTTTTTTGGGTTTTTAAGGTTTAGGGTTTCAATGTTAGGGTTATAGGTTTTCCATGTTTGGGTTTTAGGGTATAACCTACGGGGGTTTAGGAGTTAAGGGTTTTATGGTTTTAGGGTTTAGGGTTTTGTGATTCGAGGTTTTATGGGATATGGTTTAGGGTATAGGGTTTAGGTTTAGGGTTTGGGTTCGGGGTTTAGGGTTTAGGGTTTGGGCTTTTTGGGTTTTAAGCTTTGGGGTTTAGGATTTCGGGGGTTTTGGGTTTTAGGGTTTCAATGTTAGGTTCATAGGTTTTCCACTTTAGGGTTTTAGGGTTTAACCACTGAGGGTTTAGGGTAAAGGGTATAGGGTTTAGGGTTTAGGGTTTTGTGATTCAAGGTTTTATGGTATAGGGTTTAGGGTTTGGGGTTCAGGGTTTAGGGTTTGGGCTTTTTGGGTTTAGGGTTTTGTGTTTCAATGTTAGAGTTTAGGGTTTAGGGTTTAGGGTTTCTTGATTCAAGGTTTTTATGGTATAGGGTTTAGGGTTAAGGGTTTGGAGTTTAGGGTTTGGGCTTTTTGGGTTTTAAGGTTTAGGGTTTCAATGTTAGGGTTATAGGTTTTCCATGTTTGGGTTTTAGGGTTTAACCACTGAGAGGGTTTAGGGTTAAGGGTATTAGGGTTTGGGGTTTTGGGTTTTGTGATTCAAGGTTTTTATGGTATAGGGTTTAAGGGTTTGGGGTTTAGGGTTTAGGGTTTCGGGTTTAGGGTTTTGGTTTTAGGGTTTAGCGTTTAGGGTTTAGGGTTTTAGGGTTTAGGGTTTAGGATTTTGTGATTCAAGGTTTTATGGTATAGGGTTTAGGGTTTAGGTTTAGGGTTTAGGGTTTAGGGTTTGGGCTTTTTGGGTTTTAAGCTTTAGGGTTTAGGATTTAGGGGTTTTGGGTTTTGGGGTTCCAATGTTAGGGTTATAGGTTTTCCATGTTAGGGTTTTATGGTTAACCACTAGAGGGTTTAGTGTTAAGGGTATAGGGTTTAGGGTTTTGTGATTCGAGGTTTTATGGTATAGGGTTTAGGGTTTAGGGTTTGGGGGTTTAGGGTTTTGGGTTTAGGGTTTGGGCTTTTTTGGGTTTTAAGGTTTAGGGTTTCAATGTTGGGGTTATAGGTTTTCCATGTTTGGGTTTTAGGGTTTAGGGTTTAGGGTTTTGGGTTTTGTGATTCAAGGTTTTATGGTATAAGGTTTAGGGTTTAGGATTTAGCGTTTAGGGTTTAGGGTTTATGGTTTAGGGTTTTGTGATTCAAGGTTTTTATGGTATAGGATTTAGGGTTCGGGGGTTTGGGGTTTAGGGTTTAGGGTTTAGGGTTTGGGCTTTTTTGGGTTTTTAAGGTTTAGGGTTTCAATGTTAGGGTTACTGAGGTTTTCCATGTTTGGGTTTTAGGGTTTAGGGTTTAGGGTTTTGGGTTTTGTGATTCAAGGTTTTATGGTATAAGGTTTAGGGTTTAGGATTTAGCGTTTAGGGTTTAGGGTTTATGGTTTAGGGTTTTGTGATTCAAGGTTTTATGGTATAGGATTTAGGGTTTAGGGTTTGGGGGTTTAGGGTTTAGGGTTTAGGGTTTGAGCTTTTTTGGGTTTTTAAGGTTTAGGGATTCAATGTTAGAGTTATAGGTTTTCCACTGTTTGGGTTTTAGGGTTTAACCACTAGAGGCTTAGTGTTAAGGGTTTTAGGGTTTAGGGTTCGGGGGTTTTGTGATTCAAGGTTTTATGGTATAGGGTTTAGGGTTTAGGGTTTTGGGGGTTTCAATGTTAGGGTTATAGGTTTTCCATGTTAGGGTTTTAGGGTTTAACCCTAGAGGGTTTAGGGTTAAGGGTATAGGGTTAGCGTTTAGGGTTTAGGCTTTTTGGGTTTTAAGGTTTAGGGTTTCAATGTTAGGGTTATAGGTTTTCCATGTTTGGGTTTTAGGGTATAACCCTACAGGGTTTAGGGTTAAGGGTTTTATGGTTTAGGGTTTAGGGTTTTGTGATTCAAGGTTTTATGGGAGGGTATAGGGTTTAGGTTTAGGGTTTGGGTTCAGGGTTTAGGGTTTAGGGTTTGGGCTTTTTGGGTTTTAAGCTTTGGGGTTTAGGATTTCAGGGGTTTTGGGTTTTAGGGTTTCAATGTTAGGTTCATAGGTTTTCCACTTTAGGGTTTTAGGGTTTAACCTTAGAGGGTTTAGGGTAAAGGGTATAGGGTTTAGGGTTTAGGGTTTTGTGATTCAAGGTTTTATGGTATAGGGTTTAGGGTTTGGGGTTCAGGGTTTAGGGTTTGGGCTTTTTTGGGTTTAGGGTTTTGTGTTTCAATGTTAGAGTTTAGGGTTTAGGGTTTAGGGTTTCTTGATTCAAGGTTTTTATGGTATAGGGTTTAGGGTTAAGGGTTTGGAGTTTAGGGTTTGGGCTTTTTTGGGTTTTTAAGGTTTAGGGTTTCAATGTTAGGGTTATAGGTTTTCCATGTTTGGGTTTTAGGGTTTAACCCTAGAGGGTTTAGGGTTAAGGGTATTAGGGTTTGGGGTTTTGGGTTTTGTGATTCAAGGTTTTATGGTATAGGGTTTAAGGTTTGGGGTTTAGGGTTTAGGGTTTCGGTTTAGGGTTTTGGTTTAGGGTTTAGCGTTTAGGGTTTAGGGTTTTAGGGTTTAGGGTTTAGGATTTTGTGATTCAAGGTTTTATGGTATAGGGTTTAGGGTTTAGGTTTAGGGTTTTGTGATTCAAGGTTTTATGGTATAGGATTTAGGGTTTAGGGTTTGGGGTTTAGGGTTTAGGGTTTAGGGTTTGAGCTTTTTGGGTTTTAAGGTTTAGGGATTCAATGTTAGAGTTATAGGTTTTCCCTGTTTGGGTTTTAGGGTTTAACCCTAGAGGCTTAGTGTTAAGGGTTTTAGGGTTTAGGGTTCAGGGTTTTGTGATTCAAGGTTTTATGGTATAGGGTTTAGGGTTTAGGGTTTTGGGGTTTCAATGTTAGGGTTATAGGTTTTCCATGTTAGGGTTTTAGGGTTTAACCCTAGAGGGTTTAGGGTTAAGGGTATAGGGTTAGCGTTTAGGGTTTAGGCTTTTTTGGGTTTTTAAGGTTTAGGGTTTCAATGTTAGGGTTATAGGTTTTCCATGTTTGGGTTTTAGGGTATAACCCTACAGGGTTTAGGGTTAAGGGTTTTATGGTTTAGGGTTTAGGGTTTTGTGATTCAAGGTTTTATGGGAGGGTATAGGGTTTAGGTTTAGGGTTTGGGTTCAGGGTTTAGGGTTTAGGGTTTGGGCTTTTTGGGTTTTAAGCTTTGGGGTTTAGGATTTCAGGGGTTTTGGGTTTTAGGGTTTCAATGTTAGGTTCATAGGTTTTCCACTTTAGGGTTTTAGGGTTTAACCTTAGAGGGTTTAGGGTAAAGGGTATAGGGTTTAGGGTTTAGGGTTTTGTGATTCAAGGTTTTATGGTATAGGGTTTAGGGTTTGGGGTTCAGGGTTTAGGGTTTGGGCTTTTTGGGTTTAGGGTTTTGTGTTTCAATGTTAGAGTTTAGGGTTTAGGGTTTAGGGTTTCTTGATTCAAGGTTTTATGGTATAGGGTTTAGGGTTAAGGGTTTGGAGTTTAGGGTTTGGGCTTTTTGGGTTTTAAGGTTTAGGGTTTCAATGTTAGGGTTATAGGTTTTCCATGTTTGGGTTTTAGGGTTTAACCCTAGAAAGGGTTTAGGGTTAAGGGTATTAGGGTTTGGGGTTTTGGGTTTTGTGATTCAAGGTTTTATGGTATAGGGTTTAAGGTTTGGGGTTTAGGGTTTAGGGTTTCGGTTTAGGGTTTTGGTTTAGGGTTTAGCGTTTAGGGTTTAGGGTTTTAGGGTTTAGGGTTTAGGATTTTGTGATTCAAGGTTTTATGGTATAGGGTTTAGGGTTTAGGTTTAGGGTTTTGTGATTCAAGGTTTTATGGTATAGGATTTAGGGTTTAGGGTTTGGGGTTTAGGGTTTAGGGTTTAGGGTTTGAGCTTTTTGGTTTTTAAGGTTTAGGGATTCAATGTTAGAGTTATAGGTTTTCCCATGTTTGGGTTTTAGGGTTTAACCACTAGAGGCTTAGTGTTAAGGGTTTTAGGGTTTAGGGTTCGGGGGTTTTGTGATTCAAGGTTTTTATGGTATAGGGTTTAGGGTTTAGGGTTTTGGGGTTTCAATGTTAGGGTTATAGGTTTTCCATGTTAGGGTTTTAGGGTTTAACCCTAGAGGGTTTAGGGTTAAGGGTATAGGGTTAGCGTTTAGGGTTTAGGCTTTTTGGGTTTTAAGGTTTAGGGTTTCAATGTTAGGGTTATAGGTTTTCC
Organism: Catharanthus roseus; assembly: GCA_028651295.1. Taxonomy (NCBI): domain Eukaryota; kingdom Viridiplantae; phylum Streptophyta; class Magnoliopsida; order Gentianales; family Apocynaceae; genus Catharanthus; species Catharanthus roseus. The sequence goes on from JAPQWS010000092.1 coordinate 63,217, forward strand.
ATGTTTGGGTTTTAGGGTATAACCCTACAGGGTTTAGGGTTAAGGGTTTTATGGTTTAGGGTTTAGGGTTTTGTGATTCAAGGTTTTATGGGAGGGTATAGGGTTTAGGTTTAGGGTTTGGGTTCAGGGTTTAGGGTTTAGGGTTTGGGCTTTTTGGGTTTTAAGCTTTGGGGTTTAGGATTTCAGGGGTTTTGGGTTTTAGGGTTTCAATGTTAGGTTCATAGGTTTTCCACTTTAGGGTTTTAGGGTTTAACCTTAGAGGGTTTAGGGTAAAGGGTATAGGGTTTAGGGTTTAGGGTTTTGTGATTCAAGGTTTTATGGTATAGGGTTTAGGGTTTGGGGTTCAGGGTTTAGGGTTTGGGCTTTTTGGGTTTAGGGTTTTGTGTTTCAATGTTAGAGTTTAGGGTTTAGGGTTTAGGGTTTCTTGATTCAAGGTTTTATGGTATAGGGTTTAGGGTTAAGGGTTTGGAGTTTAGGGTTTGGGCTTTTTGGGTTTTAAGGTTTAGGGTTTCAATGTTAGGGTTATAGGTTTTCCATGTTTGGGTTTTAGGGTTTAACCCTAGAGGGTTTAGGGTTAAGGGTATTAGGGTTTGGGGTTTTGGGTTTTGTGATTCAAGGTTTTATGGTATAGGGTTTAAGGTTTGGGGTTTAGGGTTTAGGGTTTCGGTTTAGGGTTTTGGTTTAGGGTTTAGCGTTTAGGGTTTAGGGTTTTAGGGTTTAGGGTTTAGGATTTTGTGATTCAAGGTTTTATGGTATAGGGTTTAGGGTTTAGGTTTAGGGTTTAGGGTTTAGGGTTTGGGCTTTTTGGGTTTTAAGCTTTAGGGTTTAGGATTTCCGGGGTTTTGGGTTTTGGGGTTCCAATGTTAGGGTTATAGGTTTTCCATGTTAGGGTTTTAGGGTTAACCCTAGAGGGTTTAGTGTTAAGGGTATAGGGTTTAGGGTTTTGTGATTCAAGGTTTTATGGTATAGGGTTTAGGGTTTAGGGTTTGGGGTTTAGGGTTTAGGGTTTAGGGTTTGGGCTTTTTTGGGTTTTTAAGGTTTAGGGTTTCAATGTTAGGGTTATAGGTTTTCCATGTTTGGGTTTTAGGGTTTAGGGTTTAGGGTTTTCGGTTTTGTGATTCAAGGTTTTATGGTATAAGGTTTAGGGTTTAGGATTTAGCGTTTAGGGTTTAGGGTTTATGGTTTAGGGTTTTGTGATTCAAGGTTTTATGGTATAGGATTTAGGGTTCAGGGTTTGGGGTTTAGGGTTTAGGGTTTGGGCTTTTTTGGGTTTTAAGGTTTAGGGTTTCAATGTTAGGGTTACGGAGTTTTCCATGTTTGGGTTTTAGGGTTTAGGGTTTAGGGTTTTGGGTTTTTGTGATTCAAGGTTTTATGGTATAAGGTTTAGGGTTTAGGATTTAGCGTTTAGGGTTTAGGGTTTATGGTTTAGGGTTTTGAGATTCAAGGTTTTATGGTATAGGATTTAGGGTTTAGGGTTTGGGGTTTAGGGTTTAGGGTTTAGGGTTTGGGCTTTTTTGGGTTTTTAAGGTTTAGGGTTTCAATGTTAGAGTTATAGGTTTTCCCTGTTTGGGTTTTAGGGTTTAACCCTAGAGGGTTAGTGTTAAGGGTTTTAGGGTTTAGGGTTTAGGGTTTAGGGTTTAGGGTTTGGGGTTTTATGATTCAAGGTTTTATGGTATAGGGTTTAGGGTTTAGGGTTTGGGGTTTAGGATTTAGGGTTTTCGAGTGTTAGGGTTATAGGTTTTTCCATGTTTGGGTTTTAGGGTTTAACCACTAGTGGGTTTAGGGTTAAGGGTATTAGAGTTTGGGGTTTTGGGTTTTTGTGATTCAAGGTTTTATGGTATAGGGTTTAGGGTTTGGGGTTTAGGGTTTAGGGTTCGGGTTTAGGGTTTTGGTTTAGGGTTTAGCGTTTAGGGTTTAGGGTTTTAGGGTTTAGGGTTTAGGATTTTGTGATTCAAGGTTTTAGGGTATAGGGTTTAGGGTTTAGGTTTAGGGTTTAGGGTTTAGGGTTTGGGCTTTTTGGGTTTTAAGCTTTAGGGTTTAGGATTTAGGGGTTTTGGGTTTTGGGGTTCCAATGTTAGGGTTATAGGTTTTCCATGTTAGGGTTTTATGGTTAACCACTAGAGGGTTTAGTGTTAAGGGTATAGGGTTTAGGGTTTTGTGATTCAAGGTTTTTATGGTATAGGGTTTAGGGTTTAGGGTTTGGGGTTTAGGGTTTAGGGTTTAGGGTTTGGGCTTTTTTGGGTTTTAAGGTTTAGGGTTTCAATGTTAGGGTTATAGGTTTTCCATGTTTGGGTTTTAGGGTTTAGGGTTTAGGGTTTTGGGTTTTGTGATTCAAGGTTTTATGGTATAAGGTTTAGGGTTTAGGATTTAGCGTTTAGGGTTTAGGGTTTATGGTTTAGGGTTTTGTGATTCAAGGTTTTATGGTATAGGATTTAGTGTTCAGGGTTTGGGGTTTAGGGTTTAGGGTTTAGGGTTTGGGCTTTTTGGGTTTTTAAGGTTTAGGGTTTCAATGTTAGGGTTCTGAGTTTTCCATGTTTGGGTTTTAGGGTTTAGGGTTTAGGGTTTTGGGTTTTGTGATTCAAGGTTTTATGGTATAAGGTTTAGGGTTTAGGATTTAGCGTTTAGGGTTTAGGGTTTATGGTTTAGGGTTTTGTGATTCAAGGTTTTATGGTATAGGATTTAGGGTTTAGGGTTTGGGGTTTAGGGTTTAGGGTTTAGGGTTTGGGCTTTTTTGGGTTTTTAAGGTTTAGGGATTCAAATTTTAGAGTTATAGGTTTTTCCCTGTTTGGGTTTTAGGGTTTAACCACTAGAGGGTTAGTGTTAAGGGTTTTAGGGTTTAGGGTTTAGGGTTTTGTGATTCAAGGTTTTATGGTATAGGGTTTAGGGTTTAGGGTTTTGGGGTTTCAATGTTAGGGTTATAGGTTTTCCATGTTAGGGTTTTAGGGTTTAACCCTAGAGGGTTTAGGGTTAAGGGTATAGGGTTAGCGTTTAGGGTTTAGGCTTTTTGGGTTTTAAGGTTTAGGGTTTCAATGTTAGGGTTATAGGTTTTCCATGTTTGGGTTTTAGGGTATAACCCTACAGGGTTTAGGGTTAAGGGTTTTATGGTTTAGGGTTTAGGGTTTTGTGATTCAAGGTTTTATGGGATATGGTTTAGGGTATAGGGTTTAGGTTTAGGGTTTGGGTTTAGGGTTTAGGGTTTAGGGTTTGGGCTTTTTGGGTTTTTAAGCTTTGGGGTTTAGGATTTCGGGGGTTTTGGGTTTTAGGGTTTCAATGTTAGGTTCATAGGTTTTTCCACTTTAGGGTTTTAGGGTTTAACCACTAGAGGGTTTAGGGTAAAGGGTATAGGGTTTAGGGTTTAGGGTTTTGTGATTCGAGGGTTTTATGGTATAGGGTTTAGGGTTTGGGGGTTCGGGGGTTTAGGGTTTGGGCTTTTTGGGTTTAGGGTTTTGTGTTTCAATGTTAGAGTTTAGGGTTTAGGGTTTAGGGTTTCTTGATTCAAGGTTTTATGGTATAGGGTTTAGGGTTAAGGGTTTGGAGTTTAGGGTTTGGGCTTTTTGGGTTTTAAGGTTTAGGGTTTCAATGTTAGGGTTATAGGTTTTCCATGTTTGGGTTTTAGGGTTTAACCCTAGTGGGTTTAGGGTTAAGGGTATTAGAGTTTGGGGTTTTGGGTTTTGTGATTCAAGGTTTTATGGTATAGGGTTTAGGGTTTGGGGTTTAGGGTTTAGGGTTTGGGTTTAGGGTTTTGGTTTAGGATTTAGCGTTTAGGGTTTAGGGTTTTAGGGTTTAGGGTTTAGGATTTTGTGATTCAAGGTTTTATGGTATAGGGTTTAGGGTTTAGGTTTAGGGTTTAGGGTTTAGGGTTTGGGCTTTTTGGGTTTTAAGCTTTAGGGTTTAGGATTTCCGGGGTTTTGGGTTTTGGGGTTCCAATGTTAGGGTTATAGGTTTTCCATGTTAGGGTTTTAGGGTTAACCCTAGAGGGTTTAGTGTTAAGGGTATAGGGTTTAGGGTTTTGTGATTCAAGGTTTTATGGTATAGGGTTTAGGGTTTGGGGTTTAGGGTTTAGGGTTTAGGGTTTGGGCTTTTTGGGTTTTAAGGTTTAGGGTTTCAATGTTAGGGTTATAGGTTTTCCATGTTTGGGTTTTAGGGTTTAGGGTTTAGGGTTTTCGGTTTTGTGATTCAAGGTTTTATGGTATAAGGTTTAGGGTTTAGGATTTAGCGTTTAGGGTTTAGGGTTTATGGTTTAGGGTTTTGTGATTCAAGGTTTTATGGTATAGGATTTAGGGTTCAGGGTTTGGGGTTTAGGGTTTAGGGTTTGGGCTTTTTGGGTTTTAAGGTTTAGGGTTTCAATGTTAGGGTTATAGGTTTTCCATGTTAGGGTTTTAGGGTTTAACCCTAGAGGGTTTAGGGTTAAGGGTATAGGGTTAGCGTTTAGGGTTTAGGCTTTTTGGGTTTTAAGGTTTAGGGTTTCAATGTTAGGGTTATAGGTTTTCCATGTTTGGGTTTTAGGGTATAACCCTACGGGGGTTTAGGAGTTAAGGGTTTTATGGTTTAGGGTTTAGGGTTTTGTGATTCAAGGTTTTATGGGATATGGTTTAGGGTATAGGGTTTAGGTTTAGGGTTTGGGTTTAGGGTTTAGGGTTTAGGGTTTGGGCTTTTTGGGTTTTAAGCTTTGGGGTTTAGGATTTCGGGGGTTTTGGGTTTTAGGGTTTCAATGTTAGGTTCATAGGGTTTTCCACTTTAGGGTTTTAGGGTTTAACCACTAGAGGGTTTAGGAGTAAAGGGTATAGGGTTTAGGGTTTAGGGTTTTGTGATTCGGGGGTTTTATGGTATAGGGTTTAGGGTTTGGGGTTCGGGGTTTAGGGTTTGGGCTTTTTGGGTTTAGGGTTTTGTGTTTCAATGTTAGAGTTTAGGGTTTAGGGTTTAGGGTTTCTTGATTCAAGGTTTTTATGGTATAGGGTTTAGGGTTAAGGGTTTGGAGTTTAGGGTTTGGGCTTTTTTGGGTTTTAAGGTTTAGGGTTTCAATGTTAGGGTTATAGGTTTTTCCATGTTTGGGTTTTAGGGTTTAACCACTAGTGGGTTTAGGGTTAAGGGTATTAGAGTTTGGGGTTTTGGGTTTTGTGATTCAAGGTTTTTATGGTATAGGGTTTAGGGTTTGGGGTTTAGGGTTTGGGTTTAGGGTTTTGGTTTAGGATTTAGCGTTTAGGGTTTAGGGGTTTTAGGGTTTAGGGTTTAGGATTTTTGTGATTCAAGGTTTTATGGTATAGGGTTTAGGGTTTAGGTTTAGGGTTTAGGGTTTAGGGTTTGGGCTTTTTGGGTTTTAAGCTTTAGGGTTTAGGATTTCCGGGGTTTTGGGTTTTGGGGTTCCAATGTTAGGGTTATAGGTTTTCCATGTTAGGGTTTTAGGGTTAACCACTAGAGGGTTTTAGTGTTAAGGGTATAGGGTTTAGGGTTTTGTGATTCAAGGTTTTTATGGTATAGGGTTTAGGGTTTGGGGTTTAGGGTTTAGGGTTTAGGGTTTGGGCTTTTTTGGGTTTTTAAGGTTTAGGGTTTCAATGTTAGGGTTATAGGTTTTCCATGTTTGGGTTTTAGGGTTTAGGGTTTAGGGTTTTCGGTTTTGTGATTCAAGGTTTTATGGTATAAGGTTTAGGGTTTAGGATTTAGCGTTTAGGGTTTAGGGTTTATGGTTTAGGGTTTTGTGATTCAAGGTTTTATGGTATAGGATTTAGGGTTCAGGGTTTGGGGTTTAGGGTTTAGGGTTTGGGCTTTTTGGGTTTTAAGGTTTAGGGTTTCAATGTTAGGGTTACAGGTTTTCCATGTTTGGGTTTTAGGGTTTAGGGTTTAGGGTTTTGGGTTTTGTGATTCAAGGTTTTATGGTATAAGGTTTAGGGTTTAGGATTTAGCGTTTAGGGTTTAGGGTTTATGGTTTAGGGTTTTGAGATTCAAGGTTTTATGGTATAGGATTTAGGGTTTAGGGTTTGGGGGTTTAGGGTTTAGGGTTTAGGGTTTGGGCTTTTTGGGTTTTAAGGTTCGGGGGTTTCAATGTTAGAGTTATAGGTTTTCCACTGTTTGGGTTTTAGGGTTTAACCACTAGAGGGTTAGTGTTAAGGGTTTTAGGGTTTAGGGTTTAGGGTTTAGGGTTTAGGGTTTGGGGTTTTATGATTCAAGGTTTTATGGTATAGGGTTTAGGGTTTAGGGTTTGGGGTTTAGGATTTAGGGTTTCAGTGTTAGGGTTATAGGTTTTCCATGTTTGGGTTTTAGGGTTTAACCCTAGTGGGTTTAGGGTTAAGGGTATTAGAGTTTGGGGTTTTGGGTTTTGTGATTCAAGGTTTTATGGTATAGGGTTTAGGGTTTGGGGTTTAGGGTTTAGGGTTCGGGTTTAGGGTTTTGGTTTAGGGTTTAGCGTTTAGGGTTTAGGGTTTTAGGGTTTAGGGTTTAGGATTTTGTGATTCAAGGTTTTAGGGTATAGGGTTTAGGGTTTAGGTTTAGGGTTTAGGGTTTAGGGTTTGGGCTTTTTGGGTTTTTAAGCTTTAGGGTTTAGGATTTAGGGGTTTTGGGTTTTGGGGTTCCAATGTTAGGGTTATAGGTTTTCCATGTTAGGGTTTTATGGTTAACCACTAGAGGGTTTAGTGTTAAGGGTATAGGGTTTAGGGTTTTGTGATTCAAGGTTTTATGGTATAGGGTTTAGGGTTTAGGGTTTGGGGTTTAGGGTTTAGGGTTTAGGGTTTGGGCTTTTTGGGTTTTAAGGTTTAGGGTTTCAATGTTAGGGTTATAGGTTTTTCCATGTTTGGGTTTTAGGGTTTAGGGTTTAGGGTTTTGGGTTTTGTGATTCATGGTTTTATGGTATAAGGTTTAGGGTTTAGGATTTAGCGTTTAGGGTTTAGGGTTTATGGTTTAGGGTTTTGTGATTCAAGATTTTATGGTATAGGATTTAGTGTTCGGGGTTTGGGGTTTAGGGTTTAGGGTTTGGGCTTTTTTGGGTTTTTAAGGTTTAGGGTTTCAATGTTAGGGTTCTGAGGGTTTTTCCATGTTTGGGTTTTAGGGTTTAGGGTTTAGGGTTTTGGGTTTTGTGATTCAAGGTTTTATGGTATAAGGTTTAGGGTTTAGGATTTAGCGTTTAGGGTTTAGGGTTTATGGTTTAGGGTTTTGTGATTCAAGGTTTTTATGGTATAGGATTTAGGGTTTAGGGTTTGGGGGTTTAGGGTTTAGGGTTTAGGGTTTGGGCTTTTTGGGTTTTTAAGGTTTAGGGATTCAATGTTAGAGTTATAGGTTTTCCACTGTTTGGGTTTTAGGGTTTAACCCTAGAGGGTTAGTGTTAAGGGTTTTAGGGTTTAGGGTTTAGGGTTTTGTGATTCAAGGTTTTATGGTATAGGGTTTAGGGTTTAGGGTTTTGGGGTTTCAATGTTAGGGTTATAGGTTTTCCATGTTAGGGTTTTAGGGTTTAACCACTGAAAGGGTTTAGGGTTAAGGGTATAGGGTTAGCGTTTAGGGTTTAGGCTTTTTGGGTTTTTAAGGTTTAGGGTTTCAATGTTAGGGTTATAGGTTTTCCATGTTTGGGTTTTAGGGTATAACCCTACAGGGTTTAGGGTTAAGGGTTTTATGGTTTAGGGTTTAGGGTTTTGTGATTCAAGGTTTTATGGGATATGGTTTAGGGTATAGGGTTTAGGTTTAGGGTTTGGGTTTAGGGTTTAGGGTTTAGGGTTTGGGCTTTTTTGGGTTTTACGCTTTGGGGTTTAGGATTTCGGGGGTTTTGGGTTTTAGGGTTTCAATGTTAGGTTCATAGGTTTTTCCACTTTAGGGTTTTAGGGTTTAACCACTGAGGGTTTAGGAGTAAAGGGTATAGGGTTTAGGGTTTAGGGTTTTGTGATTCAAGGTTTTATGGTATAGGGTTTAGGGTTTGGGGGTTCGGGGGTTTAGGGTTTGGGCTTTTTGGGTTTAGGGTTTTGTGTTTCAATGTTAGAGTTTAGGGTTTAGGGTTTAGGGTTTCTTGATTCAAGGTTTTATGGTATAGGGTTTAGGGTTAAGGGTTTGGAGTTTAGGGTTTGGGCTTTTTGGGTTTTAAGGTTTAGGGTTTCAATGTTAGGGTTATAGGTTTTCCATGTTTGGGTTTTAGGGTTTAACCCTAGAGGGTTTAGGGTTAAGGGTATTAGGGTTTGGGGTTTTGGGTTTTGTGATTCAAGGTTTTATGGTATAGGGTTTAAGGTTTGGGGTTTAGGGTTTAGGGTTTGGGTTTAGGGTTTTGGTTTAGGGTTTAGCGTTTAGGGTTTAGGGTTTTTGGGTTTAGGGTTTAGGATTTTGTGATTCAAGGTTTTATGGTATAGGGTTTAGGGTTTAGGTTTAGGGTTTAGGGTTTAGGGTTTGGGCTTTTTGGGTTTTAAGCTTTAGGGTTTAGGATTTCCGGGGTTTTGGGTTTTGGGGTTCCAATGTTAGGGTTATAGGTTTTCCATGTTAGGGTTTTAGGGTTAACCCTAGAGGGTTTAGGGTTTAGGGTTTATGGTTTAGTGTTTTGTGATTCAAGGTTTTATGGTATAGGATTTAGGGTTCAGGGTTTGGGGTTTAGGGTTTAGGGTTTAGGGTTTGGGCTTTTTTGGGTTTTAAGGTTTAGGGTTTCAATGTTAGGGTTACGGGGTTTTCCATGTTTGGGTTTTAGGGTTTAGGGTTTAGGGTTTTGGGTTTTGTGATTCAAGGTTTTATGGTATAAGGTTTAGGGTTTAGGATTTAGCGTTTAGGGTTTAGGGTTTATGGTTTAGGTTTTGAGATTCAAGGTTTTATGGTATAGGATTTAGGGTTTAGGGTTTGGGGTTTAGGGTTTAGGGTTTAGGGTTTGGGCTTTTTTGGGTTTTTAAGGTTTAGGGTTTCAATGTTAGAGTTATAGGTTTTCCCTGTTTGGGTTTTAGGGTTTAACCATAGAGGGTTAGTGTTAAGGGTTTTAGGGTTTAGGGTTTAGGGTTTAGGGTTTAGGGTTTGGGGTTTTATGATTCAAGGTTTTATGGTATAGGGTTTAGGGTTTAGGGTTTGGGGTTTAGGATTTAGGGTTTCAATGTTAGGGTTATAGGTTTTCCATGTTTGGGTTTTAGGGTTTAACCACTAGTGGGTTTAGGGTTAAGGGTATTAGAGTTTGGGGGTTTTGGGTTTTGTGATTCAAGGTTTTATGGTATAGGGTTTAGGGTTTGGGGTTTAGGGTTTAGGGTTTGGGTTTAGGGTTTTGGTTTTAGGGTTTAGCGTTTAGGGTTTAGGGTTTTAGGGTTTAGGGTTTAGGATTTTTGTGATTCAAGGTTTTATGGTATAGGGTTTAGGGTTTAGGTTTAGGGTTTAGGGTTTAGGGTTTGGGCTTTTTGGGTTTTAAGCTTTAGGGTTTAGGATTTCAGGGGTTTTGGGTTTTGGGGTTCCAATGTTAGGGTTATAGGTTTTTCCATGTTAGGGTTTTATGGTTAACCACTAGAGGGTTTAGTGTTAAGGGTATAGGGTTTAGGGTTTTGTGATTCGAGGTTTTATGGTATAGGGTTTAGGGTTTAGGGTTTGGGGGTTTAGGGTTTTGGGTTTAGGGTTTGGGCTTTTTGGGTTTTTAAGGTTTAGGGTTTCAATGTTGGGGTTATAGGTTTTCCATGTTTGGGTTTTTAGGGTTTAGGGTTTAGGGTTTTGGGTTTTGTGATTCAAGGTTTTATGGTATAAGGTTTAGGGTTTAGGATTTAGCGTTTAGGGTTTAGGGTTTATGGTTTAGGGTTTTGTGATTCAAGGTTTTATGGTATAGGATTTAGGGTTCGGGGGTTTGGGGTTTAGGGTTTAGGGTTTAGGGTTTGGGCTTTTTGGGTTTTTAAGGTTTAGGGTTTCAATGTTAGGGTTACTGAGTTTTCCATGTTTGGGTTTTAGGGTTTAGGGTTTAGGGTTTTGGGTTTTGTGATTCAAGGTTTTATGGTATAAGGTTTAGGGTTTAGGATTTAGCGTTTAGGGTTTAGGGTTTATGGTTTAGGGTTTTGTGATTCAAGGTTTTATGGTATAGGATTTAGGGTTTAGGGTTTGGGGTTTAGGGTGTAGGGTTTTGGGTTTGGGCTTTTTGGGTTTTAAGGTTTAGGGATTCAATGTTAGAGTTATAGGTTTTCCCTGTTTGGGTTTTAGGGTTTAACCCTAGAGGCTTAGTGTTAAGGGTTTTAGGGTTTAGGGTTTAGGGTTTTGTGATTCAAGGTTTTATGGTATAGGGTTTAGGGTTTAGGGTTTTGGGGTTTCAATGTTAGGGTTATAGGTTTTCCATGTTAGGGTTTTAGGGTTTAACCCTAGAGGGTTTAGGGTTAAGGGTATAGGGTTAGCGTTTAGGGTTTAGGCTTTTTTGGGTTTTAAGGTTTAGGGTTTCAATGTTAGGGTTATAGGTTTTCCATGTTTGGGTTTTAGGGTATAACCCTACGGGGGTTTAGGAGTTAAGGGTTTTATGGTTTAGGGTTTAGGGTTTTGTGATTCAAGGTTTTATGGGATATGGTTTAGGGTATAGGGTTTAGGTTTAGGGTTTGGGTTCGGGGTTTAGGGTTTAGGGTTTGGGCTTTTTGGGTTTTAAGCTTTGGGGTTTAGGATTTCGGGGGTTTTGGGTTTTAGGGTTTCAATGTTAGGTTCATAGGTTTTCCACTTTAGGGTTTTAGGGTTTAACCACTAGAGGGTTTAGGAGTAAAGGGTATAGGGTTTAGGGTTTAGGGTTTTGTGATTCAAGGTTTTTATGGTATAGGGTTTAGGGTTTGGGGTTCGGGGTTTAGGGTTTGGGCTTTTTTGGGTTTAGGGTTTTGTGTTTCAATGTTAGAGTTTAGGGTTTAGGGTTTAGGGTTTCTTGATTCAAGGTTTTTATGGTATAGGGTTTAGGGTTAAGGGTTTGGAGTTTAGGGTTTGGGCTTTTTGGGTTTTTAAGGTTTAGGGTTTCAATGTTAGGGTTATAGGTTTTCCATGTTTGGGTTTTAGGGTTTAACCCTAGAGGGTTTAGGGTTAAGGGTATTAGGGTTTGGGGTTTTGGGTTTTGTGATTCAAGGTTTTATGGTATAGGGTTTAAGGTTTGGGGTTTAGGGTTTAGGGTTTCGGTTTAGGGTTTTGGTTTTAGGGTTTAGCGTTTAGGGTTTAGGGTTTTAGGGTTTAGGGTTTAGGATTTTGTGATTCAAGGTTTTATGGTATAGGGTTTAGGGTTTAGGTTTAGGGTTTAGGGTTTAGGGTTTGGGCTTTTTGGGTTTTAAGCTTTAGGGTTTAGGATTTCCGGGGTTTTGGGTTTTGGGGTTCCAATGTTAGGGTTATAGGTTTTCCATGTTAGGGTTTTATGGTTAACCCTAGAGGGTTTAGTGTTAAGGGTATAGGGTTTAGGGTTTTGTGATTCAAGGTTTTATGGTATAGGGTTTAGGGTTTAGGGTTTGGGGTTTAGGGTTTTGGGTTTAGGGTTTGGGCTTTTTGGGTTTTAAGGTTTAGGGTTTCAATGTTGGGGTTATAGGTTTTCCATGTTTGGGTTTTAGGGTTTAGGGTTTAGGGTTTTGGGTTTTGTGATTCAAGGTTTTATGGTATAAGGTTTAGGGTTTAGGATTTAGCGTTTAGGGTTTAGGGTTTATGGTTTAGGGTTTTGTGATTCAAGGTTTTATGGTATAGGATTTAGGGTTCGGGGGTTTGGGGTTTAGGGTTTAGGGTTTAGGGTTTGGGCTTTTTTGGGTTTTTAAGGTTTAGGGTTTCAATGTTAGGGTTACTGAGGTTTTCCATGTTTGGGTTTTAGGGTTTAGGGTTTAGGGTTTTGGGTTTTGTGATTCAAGGTTTTATGGTATAAGGTTTAGGGTTTAGGATTTAGCGTTTAGGGTTCGGGGTTTATGGTTTAGGGTTTTGTGATTCAAGGTTTTATGGTATAGGATTTAGGGTTTAGGGTTTGGGGTTTAGGGTTTAGGGTTTAGGGTTTGAGCTTTTTGGGTTTTAAGGTTTAGGGATTCAATGTTAGAGTTATAGGTTTTTCCACTGTTTGGGTTTTAGGGTTTAACCACAGAGGCTTAGTGTTAAGGGTTTTAGGGTTTAGGGTTTAGGGTTTTGTGATTCAAGGTTTTATGGTATAGGGTTTAGGGTTTAGGGTTTTGGGGGTTTCAATGTTAGGGTTATAGGTTTTTCCATGTTAGGGTTTTAGGGTTTAACCACTAGAGGGTTTAGGGTTAAGGGTATAGGGTTAGCGTTTAGGGTTTAGGCTTTTTTGGGTTTTAAGGTTTAGGGTTTCAATGTTAGGGTTATAGGTTTTTCCATGTTTGGGTTTTAGGGTATAACCTACGGGGTTCTAGGGTTAAGGGTTTTATGGTTTAGGGTTTAGGGTTTTGTGATTCAAGGTTTTATGGGAGGGTATAGGGTTTAGGTTTAGGGTTTGGGTTCGGGGTTTAGGGTTTAGGGTTTGGGCTTTTTGGGTTTTAAGCTTTGGGGTTTAGGATTTCGGGGGTTTTGGGTTTTAGGGTTTCAATGTTAGGTTCATAGGGTTTTCCACTTTAGGGTTTTAGGGTTTAACCTTAGAGGGTTTAGGAGTAAAGGGTATAGGGTTTAGGGTTTAGGGTTTTGTGATTCAAGGTTTTTATGGTATAGGGTTTAGGGTTTGGGGTTCGGGGGTTTAGGGTTTGGGCTTTTTGGGTTTAGGGTTTTGTGTTTCAATGTTAGAGTTTAGGGTTTAGGGTTTAGGGTTTCTTGATTCAAGGTTTTATGGTATAGGGTTTAGGGTTAAGGGTTTGGAGTTTAGGGTTTGGGCTTTTTTGGGTTTTTAAGGTTTAGGGTTTCAATGTTAGGGTTATAGGTTTTCCATGTTTGGGTTTTAGGGTTTAACCACTGAAAGGGTTTTAGGGTTAAAGGGTATTAGGGTTTGGGGTTTTGGGTTTTGTGATTCAAGGTTTTTATGGTATAGGGTTTAAGGTTTGGGGTTTAGGGTTTAGGGTTTCGGTTTAGGGTTTTGGTTTTAGGGTTTAGCGTTTAGGGTTTAGGGTTTTAGGGTTTAGGGTTTAGGATTTTTGTGATTCAAGGTTTTATGGTATAGGGTTTAGGGTTTAGGTTTAGGGTTTAGGGTTTAGGGTTTGGGCTTTTTGGGTTTTAAGCTTTAGGGTTTAGGATTTAGGGGTTTTGGGTTTTGGGGTTCCAATGTTAGGGTTATAGGTTTTCCATGTTAGGGTTTTAGGGTTAACCCCTAGAGGGTTTAGTGTTAAGGGTATAGGGTTTAGGGTTTTGTGATTCAAGGTTTTATGGTATAGGGTTTAGGGTTTAGGGTTTGGGGTTTAGGGTTTAGGGTTTAGGGTTTGGGCTTTTTGGGTTTTAAGGTTTAGGGTTTCAATGTTAGGGTTATAGGTTTTCCATGTTTGGGTTTTAGGGTTTAGGGTTTAGGGTTTTGGGTTTTGTGATTCAAGGTTTTATGGTATAAGGTTTAGGGTTTAGGATTTAGCGTTTAGGGTTTAGGGTTTATGGTTTAGGGTTTTGTGATTCAAGGTTTTATGGTATAGGATTTAGGGTTCAGGGTTTGGGGTTTAGGGTTTAGGGTTTAGGGTTTGGGCTTTTTGGGTTTTAAGGTTTAGGGTTTCAATGTTAGGGTTCTGGGGTTTTCCATGTTTGGGTTTTAGGGTTTAGGGTTTAGGGTTTTGGGTTTTTGTGATTCAAGGTTTTATGGTATAAGGTTTAGGGTTTAGGATTTAGCGTTTAGGGTTTAGGGTTTATGGTTTAGGGTTTTGAGATTCAAGGTTTTATGGTATAGGATTTAGGGTTTAGGGTTTGGGGTTTAGGGTTTAGGGTTTAGGGTTTGGGCTTTTTGGGTTTTAAGGTTTAGGGTTTCAATGTTAGAGTTATAGGTTTTCCCTGTTTGGGTTTTAGGGTTTAACCCTAGAGGGTTAGTGTTAAGGGTTTTAGGGTTTAGGGTTTAGGGTTTAGGGTTTAGGGTTTGGGGTTTTATGATTCAAGGTTTTATGGTATAGGGTTTAGGGTTTAGGGTTTGGGGTTTAGGATTTAGGGTTTAGGGTTTGGGGTTTAGGGTTTAGGGTTTAGGGTTTGGGGGTTTTTGGGTTTTTAAGGTTTAGGGTTTAGGGTTTAGGGTTTAGGGTTTAGGGTTTTATGATTCAAGGTTTTATGGTATAGGGTTTAGGGTTTAGGGTTTGGGGTTTAGGATTTAGGGTTTAGGGTTTGGGGTTTAGGGTTTAGGGTTTAGGGTTTGGGCTTTTTGGGTTTTAAGGTTTAGGGTTTCAATGTTAGAGTTATAGGTTTTCCCTGTTTGGGTTTTAGGGTTTAGGGTTTAGGGTTTTGGGTTTAGGGTTTCGGGTTTAGGGTTTGGGGTTTAGGGTTTAGGGTTTGGGCTTTTTGGGTTTTAAGGTTTAGGGTTTCAATGTTAGGGTTATAGGTTTTCCATGTTTGGGTTTTAGGGTTTAGGGTTTAGGGTTTTGGGTTTTGTGATTCAAGGTTTTATGGTATAAGGTTTAGGGTTTAGGATTTAGCGTTTAGGGTTTAGGGTTTATGGTTTAGGGTTTTGTGATTCAAGGTTTTATGGTATAGGATTTAGGGTTCGGGGGTTTGGGGGTTTAGGGTTTAGGGTTTAGGGTTTGGGCTTTTTTGGGTTTTTAAGGTTTAGGGTTTCAATGTTAGGGTTACTGAGGTTTTTCCATGTTTGGGTTTTAGGGTTTAGGGTTTTGGGTTTTTGTGATTCAAGGTTTTATGGTATAAGGTTTAGGGTTTAGGATTTAGCGTTTAGGGTTTAGGGTTTATGGTTTAGGGTTTTGAGATTCAAGGTTTTATGGTATAGGATTTAGGGTTTAGGGTTTGGGGGTTTAGGGTTTAGGGTTTAGGGTTTGGGCTTTTTGGGTTTTTAAGGTTTAGGGTTTCAATGTTAGAGTTATAGGTTTTTCCACTGTTTGGGTTTTAGGGTTTAACCACTAGAGGGTTAGTGTTAAGGGTTTTAGGGTTTAGGGTTTAGGGTTTAGGGTTTAGGGTTTGGGGTTTTATGATTCAAGGTTTTATGGTATAGGGTTTAGGGTTTAGGGTTTGGGGTTTAGGATTTAGGGTTTCAATGTTAGGGTTATAGGTTTTTCCATGTTTGGGTTTTAGGGTTTAACCACTAGTGGGTTTCTAGGGTTAAGGGTATTAGAGTTTGGGGTTTTGGGTTTTGTGATTCAAGGTTTTATGGTATAGGGTTTAGGGTTTGGGGGTTTAGGGTTTAGGGTTTGGGTTTAGGGTTTTGGTTTTAGGGTTTAGCGTTTAGGGTTTAGGGTTTTAGGGTTTAGGGTTTAGGATTTTGTGATTCAAGGTTTTATGGTATAGGGTTTAGGGTTTAGGTTTAGGGTTTAGGGTTTAGGGTTTGGGCTTTTTGGGTTTTAAGCTTTAGGGTTTAGGATTTCTGGGGTTTTGGGTTTTGGGGTTCCAATGTTAGGGTTATAGGTTTTTCCATGTTAGGGTTTTATGGTTAACCACTAGAGGGTTTAGTGTTAAGGGTATAGGGTTTAGGGTTTTGTGATTCAAGGTTTTTATGGTATAGGGTTTAGGGTTTGGGGTTCAGGGTTTAGGGTTTGGGCTTTTTGGGTTTAGGGTTTTGTGTTTCAATGTTAGAGTTTAGGGTTTAGGGTTTAGGGTTTCTTGATTCAAGGTTTTATGGTATAGGGTTTAGGGTTAAGGGTTTGGAGTTTAGGGTTTGGGCTTTTTGGGTTTTAAGGTTTAGGGTTTCAATGTTAGGGTTATAGGTTTTCCATGTTTGGGTTTTAGGGTTTAGGGTTTAGGGTTTTGGGTTTTGTAATTCAAGGTTTTATGGTATAGGGTTTAGGGTTTAGTTTTTAGCGTTTAGGGTTTAGGGTTTAGGGTTTAGGGTTTTGTGATTCAAGGTTTTATGGTATAGGATTTAGGGGTTCGGGGTTTGGGGTTTAGGGTTTAGGGTTTAGGGTTTGGGCTTTTTTGGGTTTTTAAGGTTTAGGGTTTCAATGTTAGGGTTACTGGTTTTCCATGTTTGGGTTTTAGGGTTTAGGGTTTTGGGTTTTGTGATTCAAGGTTTTATGGTATAAGGTTTAGGGTTTAGGATTTAGCGTTTAGGGTTTAGGGTTTATGGTTTAGGGTTTTGAGATTCAAGGTTTTATGGTATAGGATTTAGGGTTTAGGGTTTAAGGTTTAGGGTTTAGGGTTTAGGGTATGGGCTTTTTGGGTTTTAAGGTTTAGGGTTTCAATGTTAGAGTTATAGGTTTTCCCTGTTTGGGTTTTAGGGTTTAACCCTAGAGAGTTAGTGTTAAGGGTTTTAGGGTTTAGGGTTTAGGGTTTAGGGTTTAGGGTTTGGGGTTTTATGATTCAAGGTTTTATGGTATAGGGTTTAGGGTTTAGGGTTTGGGGTTTAGGATTTAGGGTTTAGGGTTTGGGGTTTAGGGTTTAGGGTTTAGGGTTTGGGGTTTTTGGGTTTTAAGGTTTAGGGTTTAGGGTTTAGGGTTTAGGGTTTAGGGTTTAGGGTTTAGGGTTTTATGATTCAAGGTTTTATGGTATAGGGTTTAGGCTTTAGGGTTTGGGGTTTAGGATTTAGGGTTTAGGGTTTGGGGTTTAGGGTTTAGGGTTTAGGGTTTGGGCTTTTTGGGTTTTAAGGTTTAGGGTTTCAATGTTAGAGTTATAGGTTTTCCCTGTTTGGGTTTTAGGGTTTAGGGTTTAGGGTTTTGGGTTTAGGGTTTCGGGTTTAGGGTTTGGGGTTTAGGGTTTAGGGTTTGGGCTTTTTGGGTTTTAAGGTTTAGGGTTTCAATGTTAGGGTTATAGGTTTTCCATGTTTGGGTTTTAGGGTTTAGGGTTTAGGGTTTTGGGTTTTGTGATTCAAGGTTTTATGGTATAAGGTTTAGGGTTTAGGATTTAGCGTTTAGGGTTTAGGGTTTATGGTTTAGGGTTTTGTGATTCAAGGTTTTATGGTATAGGATTTAGGGTTCGGGGGTTTGGGGTTTAGGGTTTAGGGTTTAGGGTTTGGGCTTTTTGGGTTTTTAAGGTTTAGGGTTTCAATGTTAGGGTTACGGAGTTTTCCATGTTTGGGTTTTAGGGTTTAGGGTTTTGGGTTTTGTGATTCAAGGTTTTATGGTATAAGGTTTAGGGTTTAGGATTTAGCGTTTAGGGTTTAGGGTTTATGGTTTAGGGTTTTGAGATTCAAGGTTTTATGGTATAGGATTTAGGGTTTAGGGTTTGGGGTTTAGGGTTTAGGGTTTAGGGTTTGGGCTTTTTTGGGTTTTTAAGGTTTAGGGTTTCAATGTTAGAGTTATAGGTTTTCCCTGTTTGGGTTTTAGGGTTTAACCACTAGAGGGTTAGTGTTAAGGGTTTTAGGGTTTAGGGTTTAGGGTTTAGGGTTTAGGGTTTGGGGTTTTATGATTCAAGGTTTTTATGGTATAGGGTTTAGGGTTTAGGGTTTGGGGTTTAGGATTTAGGGTTTCAATGTTAGGGTTATAGGTTTTCCATGTTTGGGTTTTAGGGTTTAACCACTAGTGGGTTTTAGGGTTAAGGGTATTAGAGTTTGGGGTTTTGGGTTTTGTGATTCAAGGTTTTATGGTATAGGGTTTAGGGTTTGGGGTTTAGGGTTTAGGGTTTGGGTTTAGGGTTTTGGGTTTTAGGGTTTAGCGTTTAGGGTTTAGGGTTTTAGGGTTTAGGGTTTAGGATTTTTGTGATTCAAGGTTTTATGGTATAGGGTTTAGGGTTTAGGTTTAGGGTTTAGGGTTTAGGGTTTGGGCTTTTTGGGTTTTTAAGCTTTAGGGTTTAGGATTTACGGGGGTTTTGGGTTTTGGGGTTCCAATGTTAGGGTTATAGGTTTTCCATGTTAGGGTTTTATGGTTAACCCTAGAGGGTTTAGTGTTAAGGGTATAGGGTTTAGGGTTTTGTGATTCAAGGTTTTATGGTATAGGGTTTAGGGTTTGGGGTTCAGGGTTTAGGGTTTGGGCTTTTTGGGTTTAGGGTTTTGTGTTTCAATGTTAGAGTTTAGGGTTTAGGGTTTAGGGTTTCTTGATTCAAGGTTTTATGGTATAGGGTTTAGGGTTAAGGGTTTGGAGTTTAGGGTTTGGGCTTTTTGGGTTTTAAGGTTTAGGGTTTCAATGTTAGGGTTATAGGTTTTCCATGTTTGGGTTTTAGGGTTTAACCCTAGAGGGCTTAGGGTTAAGGGTATTAGGGTTTGGGGTTTGGGTTTTGTGATTCAAGGTTTTATGGTATAGGGTTTAAGGTTTGGGGTTTAGGGTTTAGGGTTTCGGTTTAGGGTTTTGGTTTAGGGTTTAGCGTTTAGGGTTTAGGGTTTTAGGGTTTAGGGTTTAGGATTTTGTGATTCAAGGTTTTATGGTATAGGGTTTAGGGTTTAGGTTTAGGGTTTAGGGTTTAGGGTTTGGGCTTTTTGGGTTTTAAGCTTTAGGGTTTAGGATTTAGGGGTTTTGGGTTTTGGGGTTCCAATGTTAGGGTTATAGGTTTTCCATGTTAGGGTTTTAGGGTTAACCACTAGAAGGGTTTAGTGTTAAGGGTATAGGGTTTAGGGTTTTGTGATTCAAGGTTTTATGGTATAGGGTTTAGGGTTTAGGGTTTGGGGGTTTAGGGTTTAGGGTTTAGGGTTTGGGCTTTTTTGGGTTTTAAGGTTTAGGGTTTCAATGTTAGGGTTATAGGTTTTCCATGTTTGGGTTTTAGGGTTTAGGGTTTAGGGTTTTGGGTTTTGTGATTCAAGGTTTTATGGTATAAGGTTTAGGGTTTAGGATTTAGCGTTTAGGGTTTAGGGTTTATGGTTTAGGGTTTTGTGATTCAAGGTTTTATGGTATAGGATTTAGGGTTCAGGGTTTGGGGTTTAGGGTTTAGGGTTTAGGGTTTGGGCTTTTTTGGGTTTTTAAGGTTTAGGGTTTCAATGTTAGGGTTACTGAGGTTTTCCATGTTTGGGTTTTTAGGGTTTAGGGTTTTGGGTTTTGTGATTCAAGGTTTTATGGTATAAGGTTTAGGGTTTAGGATTTAGCGTTTAGGGTTTAGGGTTTATGGTTTAGGGTTTTGAGATTCAAGGTTTTATGGTATAGGATTTAGGGTTTAGGGTTTAAGGTTTAGGGTTTAGGGTTTAGGGTATGGGCTTTTTGGGTTTTAAGGTTTAGGGTTTCAATGTTAGAGTTATAGGTTTTCCCTGTTTGGGTTTTAGGGTTTAACCCTAGAGAGTTAGTGTTAAGGGTTTTAGGGTTTAGGGTTTAGGGTTTAGGGTTTAGGGTTTGGGGTTTTATGATTCAAGGTTTTATGGTATAGGGTTTAGGGTTTAGGGTTTGGGGTTTAGGATTTAGGGTTTAGGGTTTGGGGTTTAGGGTTTAGGGTTTAGGGTTTGGGGTTTTTGGGTTTTAAGGTTTAGGGTTTAGGGTTTAGGGTTTAGGGTTTAGGGTTTAGGGTTTAGGGTTTTATGATTCAAGGTTTTATGGTATAGGGTTTAGGCTTTAGGGGTTTGGGGTTTAGGATTTAGGGTTTAGGGTTTGGGGTTTAGGGTTTAGGGTTTAGGGTTTGGGCTTTTTTGGGTTTTTAAGGTTTAGGGTTTCAATGTTAGAGTTATAGGTTTTCCCTGTTTGGGTTTTAGGGTTTAGGGTTTAGGGTTTTGGGTTTAGGGTTTCGGGTTTAGGGTTTGGGGTTTAGGGTTTAGGGTTTAGGGTTTGGGCTTTTTGGGTTTTAAGGTTTAGGGTTTCAATGTGAGGGTTATAGGTTTTCCATGTTTGGGTTTTAGGGTTTAGGGTTTAGGGTTTTGGGTTTTGTGATTCAAGGTTTTATGGTATAAGGTTTAGGGTTTAGGATTTAGCGTTTAGGGTTTAGGGTTTATGGTTTAGGGTTTTGTGATTCAAGGTTTTATGGTATAGGATTTAGGGTTCAGGGTTTGGGGTTTAGGGTTTAGGGTTTAGGGTTTGGGCTTTTTGGGTTTTAAGGTTTAGGGTTTCAATGTTAGGGTTACAGGTTTTCCATGTTTGGGTTTTAGGGTTTAGGGTTTTGGGTTTTGTGATTCAAGGTTTTATGGTATAAGGTTTAGGGTTTAGGATTTAGCGTTTAGGGTTTAGGGTTTATGGTTTAGGGTTTTGAGATTCAAGGTTTTATGGTATAGGATTTAGGGTTTAGGGTTTGGGGTTTAGGGTTTAGGGTTTAGGGTTTGGGCTTTTTGGGTTTTAAGGTTTAGGGTTTCAATGTTAGAGTTATAGGTTTTCCCTGTTTGGGTTTTAGGGTTTAACCCTAGAGGGTTAGTGTTAAGGGTTTTAGGGTTTAGGGTTTAGGGTTTAGGGTTTAGGGTTTGGGGTTTTATGATTCAAGGTTTTATGGTATAGGGTTTAGGGTTTAGGGTTTGGGGTTTAGGATTTAGGGTTTCAATGTTAGGGTTATAGGTTTTCCATGTTTGGGTTTTAGGGTTTAACCCTAGTGGGTTTAGGGTTAAGGGTATTAGAGTTTGGGGTTTTGGGTTTTGTGATTCAAGGTTTTATGGTATAGGGTTTAGGGTTTGGGGGTTTAGGGTTTAGGGTTTGGGTTTAGGGTTTTGGGTTTTAGGGTTTAGCGTTTAGGGTTTAGGGTTTTAGGGTTTAGGGTTTAGGATTTTGTGATTCAAGGTTTTATGGTATAGGGTTTAGGGTTTAGGTTTAGGGTTTAGGGTTTAGGGTTTGGGCTTTTTGGGTTTTAAGCTTTAGGGTTTAGGATTTCTGGGGTTTTGGGTTTTGGGGTTCCAATGTTAGGGTTATAGGTTTTCCATGTTAGGGTTTTATGGTTAACCCTAGAGGGTTTAGTGTTAAGGGTATAGGGTTTAGGGTTTTGTGATTCAAGGTTTTATGGTATAGGGTTTAGGGTTTTGGGTTCGGGGGTTTAGGGTTTGGGCTTTTTTGGGTTTAGGGTTTTGTGTTTCAATGTTAGAGTTTAGGGTTTAGGGTTTAGGGTTTCTTGATTCAAGGTTTTTATGGTATAGGGTTTAGGGTTAAGGGTTTGGAGTTTAGGGTTTGGGCTTTTTGGGTTTTAAGGTTTAGGGTTTCAATGTTAGGGTTATAGGTTTTCCATGTTTGGGTTTTAGGGTTTAACCCTAGAGGGTTTAGGGTTAAGGGTATTAGGGTTTGGGGTTTTGGGTTTTGTGATTCAAGGTTTTATGGTATAGGGTTTAAGGTTTGGGGGTTTAGGGTTTAGGGTTTCGGTTTAGGGTTTTGGTTTTAGGGTTTAGCGTTTAGGGTTTAGGGTTTTAGGGTTTAGGGTTTAGGATTTTGTGATTCAAGGTTTTTATGGTATAGGGTTTAGGGTTTAGGTTTAGGGTTTAGGGTTTAGGGTTTGGGCTTTTTGGGTTTTAAGCTTTAGGGTTTAGGATTTCAGGGGTTTTTGGGTTTTGGGGTTCCAATGTTAGGGTTATAGGTTTTCCATGTTAGGGTTTTAGGGTTAACCCTAGAGGGTTTAGTGTTAAGGGTATAGGGTTTAGGGTTTTGTGATTCAAGGTTTTATGGTATAGGGTTTAGGGTTTAGGGTTTGGGGTTTAGGGTTTAGGGTTTAGGGTTTGGGCTTTTTGGGTTTTAAGGTTTAGGGATTCAATGTTAGAGTTATAGGTTTTCCCTGTTTGGGTTTTAGGGTTTAACCCTAGAGGCTTAGTGTTAAGGGTTTTAGGGTTTAGGGTTTAGGGTTTTGTGATGCAAGGTTTTATGGTATAGGGTTTAGGGTTTAGGGTTTTGGGGTTTCAATGTTAGGGTTATAGGTTTTCCATGTTAGGGTTTAACCCTAGAGGGTTTAGGGTTAAGGGTATAGGGTTAGCGTTTAGGGTTTAGGCTTTTTGGGTTTTAAGGTTTAGGGTTTCAATGTTAGGGTTATAGGTTTTCCATGTTTGGGTTTTAGGGTATAACCCTACAGGGTTTAGGGTTAAGGGTTTTATGGTTTAGGGTTTAGGGTTTTGTGATTCAAGGTTTTATGGGATATGGTTTAGGGTATAGGGTTTAGGTTTAGGGTTTGGGTTCAGGGTTTACGGTTTAGGGTTTGGGCTTTTTGGGTTTTAAGCTTTTGGGTTTAGGATTTCAGGGGTTTTGGGTTTTAGGGTTTCAATGTTAGGTTCATAGGTTTTCCACTTTAGGGTTTTAGGGTTTAACCTTAGAGGGTTTAGGGTTAAGGGTATAGGGTTTAGGGTTTAGGGTTTTGTGATTCAAGGTTTTATGGTATAGGGTTTAGGGTTTGGGGTTCAGGGTTTAGGGTTTGGGCTTTTTGGGTTTAGGGTTTTGTGTTTCAATGTTAGAGTTTAGGGTTTAGGGTTTAGGGTTTCTTGATTCAAGGTTTTATGGTATAGGGTTTAGGGTTAAGGGTTTGGAGTTTAGGGTTTAGGGTTTAGGGTTTTGGGTTTAGGGTTTCGGGTTTAGGGTTTGGGGTTTAGGGTTTAGGGTTTAGGGTTTGGGCTTTTTGGGTTTTAAGGTTTAGGGTTTCAATGTTAGGGTTATAGGTTTTCCATGTTTGGGTTTTAGGGTTTAACCACTAGAAAGGGTTTAGGGTTAAGGGTATTAGGGTTTGGGGTTTTGGGTTTTGTGATTCAAGGTTTTATGGTATAGGGTTTAAGGTTTGGGGGTTTAGGGTTTAGGGTTTCGGTTTAGGGTTTTGGGTTTTAGGGTTTAGCGTTTAGGGTTTAGGGTTTTAGGGTTTAGGGTTTAGGATTTTGTGATTCAAGGTTTTATGGTATAGGGTTTAGGGTTTAGGTTTAGGGTTTAGGGTTTAGGGTTTGGGCTTTTTGGGTTTTAAGCTTTAGGGTTTAGGATTTCCGGGGTTTTGGGTTTTGGGGTTCCAATGTTAGGGTTATAGGTTTTCCATGTTAGGGTTTTAGGGTTAACCCTAGAGGGTTTAGTGTTAAGGGTATAGGGTTTAGGGTTTTGTGATTCAAGGTTTTATGGTATAGGGTTTAGGGTTTAGGGTTTAGGGTTTGGGCTTTTTGGCTTTTAAGGTTTAGGGTTTCAATGTTAGGGTTATAGGTTTTCCATGTTTGGGTTTTAGGGTTTAGGGTTTAGGGTTTTGGGTTTTGTGATTCAAGGTTTTATGGTATAAGGTTTAGGGTTTAGGATTTAGCGTTTAGGGTTTAGGGTTTATGGTTTAGGGGTTTTGTGATTCAAGGTTTTATGGTATAGGATTTAGGGGTTCGGGGTTTGGGGTTTAGGGTTTAGGGTTTTAGGGTTTGGGCTTTTTTGGGTTTTTAAGGTTTAGGGTTTCAATGTTAGGGTTCTGAGTTTTTCCATGTTTGGGTTTTAGGGTTTAGGGTTTAGGGTTTTGGGTTTTTGTGATTCAAGGTTTTTATGGTATAAGGTTTAGGGTTTAGGATTTAGCGTTTAGGGTTTAGGGTTTATGGTTTAGGGTTTTGAGATTCAAGGTTTTTATGGTATAGGATTTAGGGTTTAGGGTTTGGGGGTTTAGGGTTTAGGGTTTAGGGTTTGGGCTTTTTGGGTTTTTAAGGTTTAGGGTTTCAATGTTAGAGTTATAGGTTTTCCACTGTTTGGGTTTTAGGGTTTAACCACTAGAGGGTTAGTGTTAAGGGTTTTAGGGTTTAGGGTTTAGGGTTTAGGGTTTAGGGTTTGGGGTTTTATGATTCAAGGTTTTATGGTATAGGGTTTAGGGTTTAGGGTTTGGGGGTTTAGGATTTAGGGTTTAGGGTTTGGGGGTTTAGGGTTTAGGGTTTAGGGTTTGGGGGTTTTTGGGTTTTTAAGGTTTAGGGTTTAGGGTTTAGGGTTTAGGGTTTAGGGTTTTATGATTCAAGGTTTTATGGTATAGGGTTTAGGGTTTAGGGTTTGGGGGTTTAGGATTTAGGGTTTAGGGTTTGGGGTTTAGGGTTTAGGGTTTAGGGTTTGGGCTTTTTTGGGTTTTTAAGGTTTAGGGTTTCAATGTTAGAGTTATAGGTTTTCCCTTTGTTTGGGTTTTTAGGGTTTAGGGTTTAGGGTTTTGGGTTTAGGGTTTCGGGTTTAGGGTTTGGGGGTTTAGGGTTTAGGGTTTAGGGTTTGGGCTTTTTTGGGTTTTAAGGTTTAGGGTTTCAATGTTAGGGTTATAGGTTTTCCATGTTTGGGTTTTAGGGTTTAGGGTTTAGGGTTTTGGGTTTTGTGATTCAAGGTTTTATGGTATAAGGTTTAGGGTTTAGGATTTAGCGTTTAGGGTTTAGGGTTTATGGTTTAGGGTTTTGTGATTCAAGGTTTTTATGGTATAGGATTTAGGGTTCGGGGGTTTGGGGTTTAGGGTTTAGGGTTTAGGGTTTGGGCTTTTTGGGTTTTAAGGTTTAGGGTTTCAATGTTAGGGTTACAGGTTTTCCATGTTTGGGTTTTAGGGTTTAGGGTTTTGGGTTTTGTGATTCAAGGTTTTATGGTATAAGGTTTAGGGTTTAGGATTTAGCGTTTAGGGTTTAGGGTTTATGGTTTAGGGTTTTGAGATTCAAGGTTTTATGGTATAGGATTTAGGGTTTAGGGTTTGGGGGTTTAGGGTTTAGGGTTTAGGGTTTGGGCTTTTTTGGGTTTTTAAGGTTTAGGGTTTCAATGTTAGAGTTGTAGGTTTTCCCTGTTTGGGTTTTAGGGTTTAACCACTAGAGGGTTAGTGTTAAGGGTTTTAGGGTTTAGGGTTTAGGGTTTAGGGTTTAGGGTTTGGGGGTTTTATGATTCAAGGTTTTATGGTATAGGGTTTAGGGTTTAGGGTTTGGGGTTTAGGATTTAGGGGTTTCAATGTTAGGGTTATAGGTTTTCCATGTTTGGGTTTTAGGGTTTAACCACTAGTGGGTTTAGGGTTAAGGGTATTAGAGTTTGGGGTTTTGGGTTTTGTGATTCAAGGTTTTATGGTATAGGGTTTAGGGTTTGGGGTTTAGGGTTTAGGGTTTGGGTTTAGGGTTTTGGTTTTAGGGTTTAGCGTTTAGGGTTTAGGGTTTTTAGGGTTTAGGGTTTAGGATTTTTGTGATTCAAGGTTTTATGGTATAGGGTTTAGGGTTTAGGTTTAGGGTTTAGGGTTTAGGGTTTGGGCTTTTTGGGTTTTAAGCTTTAGGGTTTAGGATTTACGGGGTTTTGGGTTTTGGGGTTCCAATGTTAGGGTTATAGGTTTTCCATGTTAGGGGTTTTATGGTTAACCACTAGAGGGTTTAGTGTTAAGGGTATAGGGTTTAGGGTTTTGTGATTCAAGGTTTTATGGTATAGGGTTTAGGGTTTGGGGTTCGGGGTTTAGGGTTTGGGCTTTTTTGGGTTTAGGGTTTTGTGTTTCAATGTTAGAGTTTAGGGTTTAGGGTTTAGGGTTTCTTGATTCAAGGTTTTATGGTATAGGGTTTAGGGTTAAGGGTTTGGAGTTTAGGGTTTGGGCTTTTTGGGTTTTTAAGGTTTAGGGTTTCAATGTTAGGGTTATAGGTTTTCCATGTTTGGGTTTTAGGGTTTAACCACTAGAGGAGCTTAGGGTTAAGGGTATTAGGGTTTGGGGTTTTGGGTTTTGTGATTCAAGGTTTTTATGGTATAGGGTTTAAGGTTTGGGGTTTAGGGTTTAGGGTTTCGGTTTAGGGTTTTGGTTTAGGGTTTAGCGTTTAGGGTTTAGGGTTTTAGGGTTTAGGGTTTAGGATTTTGTGATTCAAGGTTTTATGGTATAGGGTTTAGGGTTTAGGTTTAGGGTTTAGGGTTTAGGGTTTGGGCTTTTTGGGTTTTAAGCTTTAGGGTTTAGGATTTCGGGGTTTTGGGTTTTGGGGTTCCAATGTTAGGGTTATAGGTTTTCCATGTTAGGGTTTTAGGGTTAACCCTAGAGGGTTTAGTGTTAAGGGTATAGGGTTTAGGGTTTTGTGATTCAAGGTTTTATGGTATAGGGTTTAGGGTTTAGGGTTTGGGGTTTAGGGTTTAGGGTTTAGGGTTTGGGCTTTTTGGGTTTTAAGGTTTAGGGTTTCAATGTTAGGGTTATAGGTTTTCCATGTTTGGGTTTTAGGGTTTAGGGTTTAGGGTTTTGGGTTTTGTGATTCAAGGTTTTATGGTATAAGGTTTAGGGTTTAGGATTTAGCGTTTAGGGTTTAGGGTTTATGGTTTAGGGTTTTGTGATTCAAGGTTTTATGGTATAGGATTTAGGGTTCAGGGTTTGGGGTTTAGGGTTTAGGGTTTAGGGTTTGGGCTTTTTTGGGTTTTTAAGGTTTAGGGTTTCAATGTTAGGGTTACTGAGTTTTCCATGTTTGGGTTTTAGGGTTTAGGGTTTAGGGTTTTGGGTTTTGTGATTCAAGGTTTTATGGTATAAGGTTTAGGGTTTAGGATTTAGCGTTTAGGGTTTAGGGTTTATGGTTTAGGGTTTTGAGATTCATGGTTTTATGGTATAGGATTTAGGGTTTAGGGTTTGGGGTTTAGGGTTTAGGGTTTAGGGTTTGGGCTTTTTGGGTTTTAAGGTTTAGGGTTTCAATGTTAGAGTTATAGGTTTTCCCTGTTTGGGTTTTAGGGTTTAACCCTAGAGGGTTAGTGTTAAGGGTTTTAGGGTTTAGGGTTTAGGGTTTAGGGTTTGGGGTTTTATGATTCAAGGTTTTATGGTATAGGGTTTAGGGTTTAGGGTTTGGGGTTTAGGATTTAGGGTTTAGGGTTTGGGGTTTAGGGTTTAGGGTTTAGGGTTTGGGGGTTTTTGGGTTTTAAGGTTTAGGGTTTAGGGTTTAGGGTTTAGGGTTTAGGGTTTAGGGTTTTATGATTCAAGGTTTTTATGGTATAGGGTTTAGGGTTTAGGGTTTGGGGTTTAGGATTTAGGGTTTAGGGTTTGGGGGTTTAGGGTTTAGGGTTTAGGGTTTGGGCTTTTTGGGTTTTAAGGTTTAGGGTTTCAATGTTAGAGTTATAGGTTTTCCCTGTTTGGGTTTTAGGGTTTAGGGTTTAGGGTTTTGGGTTTAGGGTTTCGGGTTTAGGGTTTGGGGTTTAGGGTTTAGGGTTTAGGGTTTGGGCTTTTTGGGTTTTAAGGTTTAGGGTTTCAATGTTAGGGTTATAGGTTTTCCATGTTTGGGTTTTAGGGTTTAGGGTTTAGGGTTTTGGGTTTTGTGATTCAAGGTTTTATGGTATAAGGTTTAGGGTTTAGGATTTAGCGTTTAGGGTTTAGGGTTTATGGTTTAGGGTTTTGTGATTCAAGGTTTTATGGTATAGGATTTAGGGTTCGGGGGTTTGGGGTTTAGGGTTTAGGGTTTAGGGTTTGGGCTTTTTGGGTTTTTAAGGTTTAGGGTTTCAATGTTAGGGTTACTGAGTTTTCCATGTTTGGGTTTTAGGGTTTAGGGTTTTGGGTTTTGTGATTCAAGGTTTTATGGTATAAGGTTTAGGGTTTAGGATTTAGCGTTTAGGGTTTAGGGTTTATGGTTTAGGGTTTTGAGATTCAAGGTTTTATGGTATAGGATTTAGGGTTTAGGGTTTGGGGTTTAGGGTTTAGGGTTTAGGGTTTGGGCTTTTTGGGTTTTTAAGGTTTAGGGTTTCAATGTTAGAGTTATAGGTTTTTCCTGTTTGGGTTTTAGGGTTTAACCACTAGAGGGTTAGTGTTAAGGGTTTTAGGGTTTTGGGTTTAGGGTTTAGGGTTTAGGGTTTGGGGTTTTATGATTCAAGGTTTTTATGGTATAGGGTTTAGGGTTTAGGGTTTGGGGTTTAGGATTTAGGGTTTCAATGTTAGGGTTATAGGTTTTCCATGTTTGGGTTTTAGGGTTTAACCACTAGTGGGTTTTAGGGTTAAGGGTATTAGAGTTTGGGGTTTTGGGTTTTGTGATTCAAGGTTTTATGGTATAGGGTTTAGGGTTTGGGGTTTAGGGTTTAGGGTTTGGGTTTAGGGTTTTGGTTTAGGGTTTAGCGTTTAGGGTTTAGGGTTTTAGGGTTTAGGGTTTAGGATTTTGTGATTCAAGGTTTTATGGTATAGGGTTTAGGGTTTAGGTTTAGGGTTTAGGGTTTAGGGTTTGGGCTTTTTGGGTTTTAAGCTTTAGGGTTTAGGATTTCTGGGGTTTTGGGTTTTGGGGTTCCAATGTTAGGGTTATAGGTTTTCCATGTTAGGGGTTTTATGGTTAACCACTAGAGGGTTTAGTGTTAAGGGTATAGGGTTTAGGGTTTTGTGATTCAAGGTTTTATGGTATAGGGTTTAGGGTTTTGGGTTCAGGGTTTAGGGTTTGGGCTTTTTGGGTTTAGGGTTTTGTGTTTCAATGTTAGAGTTTAGGGTTTAGGGTTTAGGGTTTCTTGATTCAAGGTTTTATGGTATAGGGTTTAGGGTTAAGGGTTTGGAGTTTAGGGTTTGGGCTTTTTGGGTTTTTAAGGTTTAGGGTTTCAATGTTAGGGTTATAGGTTTTTCCATGTTTGGGTTTTAGGGTTTAACCACTAGAGGGTTTAGGGTTAAGGGTATTAGGGTTTGGGGTTTTGGGTTTTGTGATTCAAGGTTTTATGGTATAGGGTTTAAGGTTTGGGGTTTATGGTTTAGGGTTTCGGTTTAGGGTTTTGGTTTTAGGGTTTAGCGTTTAGGGTTTAGGGTTTTAGGGTTTAGGGTTTAGGATTTTTGTGATTCAAGGTTTTATGGTATAGGGTTTAGGGTTTAGGTTTAGGGTTTAGGGTTTAGGGTTTGGGCTTTTTGGGTTTTAAGCTTTAGGGTTTAGGATTTAGGGGTTTTGGGTTTTGGGGTTCCAATGTTAGGGTTATAGGTTTTCCATGTTAGGGTTTTAGGGTTAACCCTAGAAAGGGTTTAGTGTTAAGGGTATAGGGTTTAGGGTTTTGTGATTCAAGGTTTTTATGGTATAGGGTTTAGGGTTTAGGGTTTGGGGGTTTAGGGTTTAGGGTTTAGGGTTTGGGCTTTTTTGGGTTTTAAGGTTTAGGGTTTCAATGTTAGGGTTACAGGTTTTCCATGTTTGGGTTTTAGGGTTTAGGGTTTAGGGTTTTGGGTTTTGTGATTCAAGGTTTTATGGTATAAGGTTTAGGGTTTAGGATTTAGCGTTTAGGGTTTAGGGTTTATGGTTTAGGGTTTTGTGATTCAAGGTTTTATGGTATAGGATTTAGGGTTCGGGGGTTTGGGGGTTTAGGGTTTAGGGTTTAGGGTTTGGGCTTTTTGGGTTTTTAAGGTTTAGGGTTTCAATGTTAGGGTTACGGGTTTTCCATGTTTGGGTTTTTAGGGTTTAGGGTTTTGGGTTTTGTGATTCAAGGTTTTATGGTATAAGGTTTAGGGTTTAGGATTTAGCGTTTAGGGTTTAGGGTTTATGGTTTAGGGTTTTGAGATTCAAGGTTTTATGGTATAGGATTTAGGGTTTAGGGTTTGGGGGTTTAGGGTTTAGGGTTTAGGGTTTGGGCTTTTTGGGTTTTTAAGGTTTAGGGTTTCAATGTTAGAGTTATAGGTTTTTCCACTGTTTGGGTTTTAGGGTTTAACCACTAGAGGGTTAGTGTTAAGGGTTTTAGGGTTTTGGGTTTAGGGTTTAGGGTTTAGGGTTTGGGGTTTTATGATTCAAGGTTTTATGGTATAGGGTTTAGGGTTTAGGGTTTGGGGTTTAGGATTTAGGGTTTCAATGTTAGGGTTATAGGTTTTCCATGTTTGGGTTTTAGGGTTTAACCCTAGTGGGTTTAGGGTTAAGGGTATTAGAGTTTGGGGTTTTGGGTTTTGTGATTCAAGGTTTTATGGTATAGGGTTTAGGGTTTGGGGTTTAGGGTTTAGGGTTTGGGTTTAGGGTTTTGGTTTAGGGTTTAGCGTTTAGGGTTTAGGGTTTTAGGGTTTAGGGTTTAGGATTTTGTGATTCAAGGTTTTATGGTATAGGGTTTAGGGTTTAGGTTTAGGGTTTAGGGTTTTAGGGTTTGGGCTTTTTGGGTTTTAAGCTTTAGGGTTTAGGATTTACGGGGGTTTTGGGTTTTGGGGTTCCAATGTTAGGGTTATAGGTTTTCCATGTTAGGGTTTTATGGTTAACCACTAGAGGGTTTAGTGTTAAGGGTATAGGGTTTAGGGTTTTGTGATTCAAGGGTTTTTATGGTATAGGGTTTAGGGTTTTGGGTTCGGGGGTTTAGGGTTTGGGCTTTTTTGGGTTTAGGGTTTTGTGTTTCAATGTTAGAGTTTAGGGTTTAGGGTTTAGGGTTTCTTGATTCAAGGTTTTATGGTATAGGGTTTAGGGTTAAGGGTTTGGAGTTTAGGGTTTGGGCTTTTTGGGTTTTAAGGTTTAGGGTTTCAATGTTAGGGTTATAGGTTTTCCATGTTTGGGTTTTAGGGTTTAACCCTAGAGGGTTTAGGGTTAAGGGTATTAGGGTTTGGGGTTTTGGGTTTTGTGATTCAAGGTTTTTATGGTATAGGGTTTAAGGTTTGGGGTTTATGGTTTAGGGTTTCGGTTTAGGGTTTTGGTTTTAGGGTTTAGCGTTTAGGGTTTAGGGTTTTAGGGTTTAGGGTTTAGGATTTTGTGATTCAAGGTTTTATGGTATAGGGTTTAGGGTTTAGGTTTAGGGTTTAGGGTTTAGGGTTTGGGCTTTTTGGGTTTTAAGCTTTAGGGTTTAGGATTTAGGGGTTTTGGGTTTTGGGGTTCCAATGTTAGGGTTATAGGTTTTTCCATGTTAGGGTTTTAGGGTTAACCCTAGAAAGGGTTTAGTGTTAAGGGTATAGGGTTTAGGGTTTTGTGATTCAAGGTTTTATGGTATAGGGTTTAGGGTTTAGGGTTTGGGGGTTTAGGGTTTAGGGTTTAGGGTTTGGGCTTTTTGGGTTTTTAAGGTTTAGGGTTTCAATGTTAGGGTTATAGGTTTTCCATGTTTGGGTTTTTAGGGTTTAGGGTTTAGGGTTTTGGGTTTTGTGATTCAAGGTTTTATGGTATAAGGTTTAGGGTTTAGGATTGAGCGTTTAGGGTTTAGGGTTTATGGTTTAGGGTTTTGTGATTCAAGGTTTTATGGTATAGGATTTAGGGTTCGGGGTTTGGGGGTTTAGGGTTTAGGGTTTAGGGTTTGGGCTTTTTTGGGTTTTTAAGGTTTAGGGTTTCAATGTTAGGGTTACGGAGTTTTCCATGTTTGGGTTTTTAGGGTTTAGGGTTTTGGGTTTTGTGATTCAAGGTTTTATGGTATAAGGTTTAGGGTTTAGGATTTAGCGTTTAGGGTTTAGGGTTTATGGTTTAGGGTTTTGAGATTCAAGGTTTTATGGTATAGGATTTAGGGTTTAGGGTTTGGGGGTTTAGGGTTTAGGGTTTAGGGTTTGGGCTTTTTTGGGTTTTTAAGGTTTAGGGTTTCAATGTTAGAGTTATAGGTTTTCCCTGTTTGGGTTTTAGGGTTTAACCCTAGAGGGTTAGTGTTAAGGGTTTTAGGGTTTAGGGTTTAGGGTTTAGGGTTTAGGGTTTGGGGTTTTATGATTCAAGGTTTTATGGTATAGGGTTTAGGGTTTAGGGTTTGGGGTTTAGGATTTAGGGTTTCAATGTTAGGGTTATAGGTTTTCCATGTTTGGGTTTTAGGGTTTAACCCTAGTGGGTTTAGGGTTAAGGGTATTAGAGTTTGGGGTTTTGGGTTTTGTGATTCAAGGTTTTATGGTATAGGGTTTAGGGTTTGGGGTTTAGGGTTTAGGGTTTGGGTTTAGGGTTTTGGTTTAGGGTTTAGCGTTTAGGGTTTAGGGTTTTAGGGTTTAGGGTTTAGGATTTTGTGATTCAAGGTTTTATGGTATAGGGTTTAGGGTTTAGGTTTAGGGTTTAGGGTTTAGGGTTTGGGCTTTTTGGGTTTTAAGCTTTAGGGTTTAGGATTTCCGGGGTTTTGGGTTTTGGGGTTCCAATGTTAGGGTTATAGGTTTTCCATGTTAGGGTTTTATGGTTAACCCTAGAGGGTTTAGTGTTAAGGGTATAGGGTTTAGGGTTTTGTGATTCAAGGTTTTATGGTATAGGGTTTAGGGTTTAGGGTTTGGGGTTTAGGGTTTAGGGTTTAGGGTTTGGGCTTTTTGGGTTTTAAGGTTTAGGGTTTCAATGTTAGGGTTATAGGTTTTCCATGTTTGGGTTTTAGGGTTTAGGGTTTAGGGTTTTGGGTTTTGTGATTCAAGGTTTTATGGTATAAGGTTTAGGGTTTAGGATTTAGCGTTTAGGGTTTAGGGTTTATGGTTTAGGGTTTTGTGATTCAAGGTTTTATGGTATAGGATTTAGGGTTCAGGGTTTGGGGTTTAGGGTTTAGGGTTTAGGGTTTGGGCTTTTTGGGTTTTAAGGTTTAGGGTTTCAATGTTAGGGTTACAGGTTTTCCATGTTTGGGTTTTAGGGTTTAGGGTTTAGGGTTTTGGGTTTTGTGATTCAAGGTTTTATGGTATAAGGTTTAGGGTTTAGGATTTAGCGTTTACGGTTTAGGGTTTATGGTTTAGGGTTTTGTGATTCAAGGTTTTATGGTATAGGATTTAGGGTTCGGGGGTTTGGGGGTTTAGGGTTTAGGGTTTAGGGTTTGGGCTTTTTTGGGTTTTAAGGTTTAGGGTTTCAATGTTAGGGTTCTGAGTTTTCCATGTTTGGGTTTTTAGGGTTTAGGGTTTAGGGTTTTGGGTTTTGTGATTCAAGGTTTTATGGTATAAGGTTTAGGGTTTAGGATTTAGCGTCTAGGGTTTAGGGTTTATGGTTTAGGGTTTTGTGATTCAAGGTTTTATGGTATAGGATTTAGGGTTTAGGGTTTGGGGTTTAGGGTTTAGGGTTTAGGGTTTGGGCTTTTTGGGTTTTAAGGTTTAGGGATTCAATGTTAGAGTTATAGGTTTTCCCTGTTTGGGTTTTAGGGTTTAACCCTAGAGGGTTAGTGTTAAGGGTTTTAGGGTTTAGGGTTTAGGGTTTTGTGATTCAAGGTTTTATGGTATAGGGTTTAGGGTTTAGGGTTTTGGGGTTTCAATGTTAGGGTTATAGGTTTTCCATGTTAGGGTTTTAGGGTTTAACCCTAGAGGGTTTAGGAGTTAAGGGTATAGGGTTAGCGTTTAGGGTTTAGGCTTTTTGGGTTTTAAGGTTTAGGGTTTCAATGTTAGGGTTATAGGTTTTCCATGTTTGGGTTTTAGGGTATAACCCTACAGGGTTTAGGGTTAAGGGTTTTATGGTTTAGGGTTTAGGGTTTTGTGATTCAAGGTTTTATGGGATATGGTTTAGGGTATAGGGTTTAGGTTTTGGGTTTGGGTTTAGGGTTTAGGGTTTAGGGTTTGGGCTTTTTGGGTTTTAAGCTTTGGGGTTTAGGATTTCAGGGGTTTTGGGTTTTAGGGTTTCAATGTTAGGTTCATAGGTTTTCCACTTTAGGGTTTTAGGGTTTAACCCTAGAGGGTTTAGGGTAAAGGGTATAGGGTTTAGGGTTTAGGGTTTTGTGATTCAAGGTTTTATGGTATAGGGTTTAGGGTTTAGGCTTTGTGCTTTTTGGGTTTAGGGTTTTGTGTTTCAATGTTAGAGTTTAGGGTTTAGGGTTTAGGGTTTCTTGATTCAAGGTTTTATGGTATAGGGTTTAGGGTTTAGGGTTTGGAGTTTAGGGTTTGGGCTTTTTGGGTTTTAAGGTTTAGGGTTTCAATGTTAGGGTTATAGGTTTTCCATGTTTGGGTTTTAGGGTTTAACCCTAGAGGGTTTAGGGTTAAGGGTATTAGGGTTTGGGGTTTTGGGTTTTGTGATTCAAGGTTTTATGGTATAGGGTTTAGGGTTTGGGGTTTAGGGTTTAGGGTTTGGGTTTAGGGTTTTGGTTTAGGGTTTAGCGTTTAGGGTTTAGGGTTTTAGGGTTTAGGGTTTAGGATTTTGTGATTCAAGGTTTTATGGTATAGGGTTTAGGGTTTAGGTTTAGGGTTTAGGGTTTAGGGTTTGGGCTTTTTGGGTTTTAAGCTTTAGGGTTTAGGATTTCCGGGGTTTTGGGTTTTGGGGTTCCAATGTTAGGGTTATAGGTTTTCCATGTTAGGGTTTTAGGGTTAACCCTAGAGGGTTTATTGTTAAGGGTATAGGGTTTAGGGTTTTTGTGATTCAAGGTTTTATGGTATAGGGTTTAGGGTTTAGGGTTTGGGGTTTAGGGTTTAGGGTTTAGGGTTTGGGCTTTTTGGGTTTTAAGGTTTAGGGGTTTCAATGTTAGGGTTATAGGTTTTCCATGTTTGGGTTTTAGGGTTTAACCACTGAGGGTTTAGGGTTAAGGGTATTAGGGTTTGGGGTTTTGGGTTTTTGTGATTCAAGGTTTTATGGTATAGGGTTTAAGGTTTGGGGTTTAGGGTTTAGGGTTTGGGTTTAGGGTTTTGGTTTAGGGTTTAGCGTTTAGGGTTTAGGGTTTTAGGGTTTAGGGTTTAGGATTTTGTGATTCATGGTTTTTATGGTATAGGGTTTAGGGTTTAGGTTTAGGGTTTAGGGTTTAGGGTTTGGGCTTTTTGGGTTTTAAGCTTTAGGGTTTAGGATTTCCGGGGTTTTGGGTTTTGGGGTTCCAATGTTAGGGTTATAGGTTTTCCATGTTAGGGTTTTAGGGTTAACCACTGAAAGGGTTTATTGTTAAGGGTATAGGGTTTAGGGTTTTGTGATTCAAGGTTTTTATGGTATAGGGTTTAGGGTTTAGGGTTTGGGGGTTTAGGGTTTAGGGGTTTAGGGTTTGGGCTTTTTGGGTTTTAAGGTTTAGGGTTTCAATGTTAGGGTTATAGGTTTTCCATGTTTGGGTTTTAGGGTTTAGGGTTTAGGGTTTTGGGTTTTGTGATTCAAGGTTTTATGGTATAAGGTTTAGGGTTTAGGATTTAGCGTTTAGGGTTTAGGGTTTATGGTTTAGGGTTTTGTGATTCAAGGTTTTATGGTATAGGATTTAGGGTTCGGGGTTTGGGGTTTAGGGTTTAGGGTTTAGGGTTTGGGCTTTTTGGGTTTTAAGGTTTAGGGTTTCAATGTTAGGGTTACTGGGTTTTCCATGTTTGGGTTTTAGGGTTTAGGGTTTAGGGTTTTGGGTTTTGTGATTCAAGGTTTTATGGTATAAGGTTTAGGGTTTAGGATTTAGCGTTTAGGGTTTAGGGTTTATGGTTTAGGGTTTTGAGATTCAAGGTTTTATGGTATAGGATTTAGGGTT
Source organism: Catharanthus roseus (assembly GCA_028651295.1). NCBI lineage: Eukaryota > Viridiplantae > Streptophyta > Magnoliopsida > Gentianales > Apocynaceae > Catharanthus > Catharanthus roseus. The sequence continues at coordinate 98,028 of JAPQWS010000092.1, forward strand.
TAGGGTTTGGGGGTTTAGGGTTTAGGGTTTAGGGTTTGGGCTTTTTGGGTTTTAAGGTTTAGGGTTTCAATGTTAGAGTTATAGGTTTTCCCTGTTTGGGTTTTAGGGTTTAACCCTAGAGGGTTAGTGTTAAGGGTTTTAGGGTTTAGGGTTTAGGGTTTAGGGTTTAGGGTTTGGGGTTTTATGATTCAAGGTTTTATGGTATAGGGTTTAGGGTTTAGGGTTTGGGGTTTAGGATTTAGGGTTTAGGGTTTGGGGTTTAGGGTTTAGGGTTTAGGGTTTGGGGTTTTTGGGTTTTAAGGTTTAGGGTTTAGGGTTTAGGGTTTAGGGTTTAGGGTTTTATGATTCAAGGTTTTATGGTATAGGGTTTAGGGTTTAGGGTTTGGGGTTTAGGATTTAGGGTTTAGGGTTTGGGGTTTAGGGTTTAGGGTTTAGGGTTTGGGCTTTTTGGGTTTTAAGGTTTAGGGTTTCAATGTTAGAGTTATAGGTTTTCCCTGTTTGGGTTTTAGGGTTTAGGGTTTAGGGTTTTGGGTTTAGGGTTTCGGGTTTAGGGTTTGGGGTTTAGGGTTTAGGGTTTAGGGTTTGGGCTTTTTGGGTTTTAAGGTTTAGGGTTTCAATGTTAGGGTTATAGGTTTTCCATGTTTGGGTTTTAGGGTTTAGGGTTTAGGGTTTTGGGTTTTGTGATTCAAGGTTTTATGGTATAAGGTTTAGGGTTTAGGATTTAGCGTTTAGGGTTTAGGGTTTATGGTTTAGGGTTTTGTGATTCAAGGTTTTATGGTATAGGATTTAGGGTTCGGGGGTTTGGGGGTTTAGGGTTTAGGGTTTAGGGTTTGGGCTTTTTTGGGTTTTTAAGGTTTAGGGTTTCAATGTTAGGGTTACGGAGTTTTCCATGTTTGGGTTTTAGGGTTTAGGGTTTTGGGTTTTGTGATTCAAGGTTTTATGGTATAAGGTTTAGGGTTTAGGATTTAGCGTTTAGGGTTTAGGGTTTATGGTTTAGGGTTTTGTGATTCAAGGTTTTATGGTATAGGATTTAGGGTTTAGGGTTTGGGGTTTAGGGTTTAGGGTTTAGGGTTTGGGCTTTTTTGGGTTTTAAGGTTTAGGGTTTCAATGTTAGAGTTATAGGTTTTTCCTGTTTGGGTTTTAGGGTTTAACCCCAGAGGGTTAGTGTTAAGGGTTTTAGGGTTTAGGGTTTAGGGTTTAGGGTTTAGGGTTTGGGGTTTTATGATTCAAGGTTTTATGGTATAGGGTTTAGGGTTTAGGGTTTGGGGTTTAGGATTTAGGGGTTTCAATGTTAGGGTTATAGGTTTTCCATGTTTGGGTTTTAGGGTTTAACCTAGTGGGTTTAGGGTTAAGGGTATTAGAGTTTGGGGTTTTGGGTTTTGTGATTCAAGGTTTTATGGTATAGGGTTTAGGGTTTGGGGGTTTAGGGTTTAGGGTTTGGGTTTAGGGTTTTGGTTTTAGGGTTTAGCGTTTAGGGTTTAGGGTTTTAGGGTTTAGGGTTTAGGATTTTGTGATTCAAGGTTTTATGGTATAGGGTTTAGGGTTTAGGTTTAGGGTTTAGGGTTTAGGGTTTGGGCTTTTTGGGTTTTAAGCTTTAGGGTTTAGGATTTCTGGGGTTTTGGGTTTTGGGGTTCCAATGTTAGGGTTATAGGTTTTCCATGTTAGGGTTTTATGGTTAACCCTAGAGGGTTTAGTGTTAAGGGTATAGGGTTTAGGGTTTTGTGATTCAAGGTTTTATGGTATAGGGTTTAGGGTTTTGGGTTCAGGGTTTAGGGTTTGGGCTTTTTGGGTTTAGGGTTTTGTGTTTCAATGTTAGAGTTTAGGGTTTAGGGTTTAGGGTTTCTTGATTCAAGGTTTTATGGTATAGGGTTTAGGGTTAAGGGTTTGGAGTTTAGGGTTTGGGCTTTTTGGGTTTTAAGGTTTAGGGTTTCAATGTTAGGGTTATAGGTTTTCCATGTTTGGGTTTTAGGGTTTAACCCTAGAGGGTTTAGGGTTAAGGGTATTAGGGTTTGGGGTTTTGGGTTTTGTGATTCAAGGTTTTATGGTATAGGGTTTAAGGTTTGGGGTTTAGGGTTTAGGGTTTCGGTTTAGGGTTTTGGTTTAGGGTTTAGCGTTTAGGGTTTAGGGTTTTAGGGTTTAGGGTTTAGGATTTTGTGATTCAAGGTTTTTATGGTATAGGGTTTAGGGTTTAGGTTTAGGGTTTAGGGTTTAGGGTTTGGGCTTTTTGGGTTTTAAGCTTTAGGGTTTAGGATTTAGGGGTTTTTGGGTTTTGGGGTTCCAATGTTAGGGTTATAGGTTTTCCATGTTAGGGTTTTAGGGTTAACCCTAGAGGGTTTAGTGTTAAGGGTATAGGGTTTAGGGTTTTGTGATTCAAGGTTTTATGGTATAGGGTTTAGGGTTTAGGGTTTGGGGTTTAGGGTTTAGGGTTTAGGGTTTGGGCTTTTTGGGTTTTAAGGTTTAGGGTTTCAATGTTAGGGTTATAGGTTTTCCATGTTTGGGTTTTTAGGGTTTAGGGTTTAGGGTTTTGGGTTTTGTGATTCAAGGTTTTTATGGTATAAGGTTTAGGGTTTAGGATTTAGCGTTTAGGGTTTAGGGTTTATGGTTTAGGGTTTTGTGATTCAAGGTTTTATGGTATAGGATTTAGGGTTCGGGGGTTTGGGGGTTTAGGGTTTAGGGTTTAGGGTTTGGGCTTTTTTGGGTTTTAAGGTTTAGGGTTTCAATGTTAGGGGTTACTGAGTTTTCCATGTTTGGGTTTTAGGGTTTAGGGTTTAGGGTTTTGGGTTTTGTGATTCAAGGTTTTATGGTATAAGGTTTAGGGTTTAGGATTTAGCGTTTAGGGTTTAGGGTTTATGGTTTAGGGTTTTGAGATTCAAGGTTTTATGGTATAGGATTTAGGGTTTAGGGTTTGGGGGTTTAGGGTTTAGGGTTTAGGGTTTGGGCTTTTTGGGTTTTAAGGTTTAGGGTTTCAATGTTAGAGTTATAGGTTTTCCCTGTTTGGGTTTTAGGGTTTAACCCTAGAGGGTTAGTGTTAAGGGTTTTAGGGTTTAGGGTTTAGGGTTTAGGGTTTGGGGTTTTATGATTCAAGGTTTTATGGTATAGGGTTTAGGGTTTAGGGTTTGGGGTTTAGGATTTAGGGTTTAGGGTTTGGGGTTTAGGGTTTAGGGTTTAGGGTTTGGGGTTTTTGGGTTTTAAGGTTTAGGGTTTAGGGTTTAGGGTTTAGGGTTTAGGGTTTTATGATTCAAGGTTTTATGGTATAGGGTTTAGGGTTTAGGGTTTGGGGTTTAGGATTTAGGGTTTAGGGTTTGGGGTTTAGGGTTTAGGGTTTAGGGTTTGGGGTTTAGGGTTTAGGGGTTTAGGGTTTGGGCTTTTTTGGGTTTTTAAGGTTTAGGGTTTCAATGTTAGAGTTATAGGTTTTTCCCTGTTTGGGTTTTAGGGTTTAGGGTTTAGGGTTTGGGGTTTAGGATTTAGGGTTTAGGGTTTGGGGTTTAGGGTTTAGGGTTTAGGGTTTGGGGTTTAGGGTTTAGGGTTTAGGGTTTGGGCTTTTTGGGTTTTAAGGTTTAGGGTTTCAATGTTAGAGTTATAGGTTTTCCCTGTTTGGGTTTTAGGGTTTAGGGTTTAGGGTTTTGGGTTTTGGGTTTCGGGTTTAGGGTTTGGGGTTTAGGGTTTAGGGTTTAGGGTTTGGGCTTTTTTGGGTTTTTAAGGTTTAGGGTTTCAATGTTAGGGTTATAGGTTTTCCATGTTTGGGTTTTTAGGGTTTAGGGTTTAGGGTTTTGGGTTTTGTGATTCAAGGTTTTTATGGTATAAGGTTTAGGGTTTAGGATTTAGCGTTTAGGGTTTAGGGTTTATGGTTTAGGGTTTTGTGATTCAAGGTTTTATGGTATAGGATTTAGGGTTCGGGGGTTTGGGGGTTTAGGGTTTAGGGTTTAGGGTTTGGGCTTTTTTGGGTTTTAAGGTTTAGGGTTTCAATGTTAGGGTTCTGAGGTTTTCCATGTTTGGGTTTTAGGGTTTAGGGTTTTGGGTTTTGTGATTCAAGGTTTTATGGTATAAGGTTTAGGGTTTAGGATTTAGCGTTTAGGGTTTAGGGTTTATGGTTTAGGGTTTTGAGATTCAAGGTTTTATGGTATAGGATTTAGGGTTTAGGGTTTGGGGTTTAGGGTTTAGGGTTTAGGGTTTGGGCTTTTTGGGTTTTAAGGTTTAGGGTTTCAATGTTAGAGTTATAGGTTTTCCCTGTTTGGGTTTTAGGGTTTAACCCTAGAGGGTTAGTGTTAAGGGTTTTAGGGTTTAGGGTTTAGGGTTTAGGGTTTAGGGTTTGGGGTTTTATGATTCAAGGTTTTATGGTATAGGGTTTAGGGTTTAGGGTTTGGGGTTTAGGATTTAGGGTTTCAATGTTAGGGTTATAGGTTTTCCATGTTTGGGTTTTAGGGTTTAACCCTAGTGGGTTTAGGGTTAAGGGTATTAGAGTTTGGGGTTTTGGGTTTTGTGATTCAAGGTTTTATGGTATAGGGTTTAGGGTTTGGGGTTTAGGGTTTAGGGTTTGGGTTTAGGGTTTTGGTTTTAGGGTTTAGCGTTTAGGGTTTAGGGTTTTAGGGTTTAGGGTTTAGGATTTTTGTGATTCAAGGTTTTATGGTATAGGGTTTAGGGTTTAGGTTTAGGGTTTAGGGTTTAGGGTTTGGGCTTTTTGGGTTTTAAGCTTTAGGGTTTAGGATTTCCGGGGTTTTGGGTTTTGGGGTTCCAATGTTAGGGTTATAGGTTTTCCATGTTAGGGTTTTATGGTTAACCACTAGAGGGTTTTAGTGTTAAGGGTATAGGGTTTAGGGTTTTGTGATTCAAGGTTTTATGGTATAGGGTTTAGGGTTTAGGGTTTGGGGTTTAGGGTTTAGGGTTTAGGGTTTGGGCTTTTTGGGTTTTAAGGTTTAGGGTTTCAATGTTAGGGTTATAGGTTTTCCATGTTTGGGTTTTTAGGGTTTAGGGTTTAGGGTTTTGGGTTTTGTGATTCAAGGTTTTATGGTATAAGGTTTAGGGTTTAGGATTTAGCGTTTAGGGTTTAGGGTTTATGGTTTAGGGTTTTGTGATTCAAGGTTTTATGGTATAGGATTTAGGGTTCGGGGTTTGGGGGTTTAGGGTTTAGGGTTTAGGGTTTGGGCTTTTTGGGTTTTAAGGTTTAGGGTTTCAATGTTAGGGTTATAGGTTTTCCATGTTTGGGTTTTAGGGTTTAGGGTTTTGGGTTTTGTGATTCAAGGTTTTATGGTATAAGGTTTAGGGTTTAGGATTTAGCGTTTACGGGTTTAGGGTTTATGGTTTAGGGTTTTGTGATTCAAGGTTTTATGGTATAGGATTTAGGGTTCGGGGGTTTGGGGCTTTAGGGTTTAGGGTTTAGGGTTTGGGCTTTTTTGGGTTTTAAGGTTTAGGGTTTCAATGTTAGGGTTACGGAGTTTTCCATGTTTGGGTTTTAGGGTTTAGGGTTTAGGGTTTTGGGTTTTGTGATTCAAGGTTTTATGGTATAAGGTTTAGGGTTTAGGATTTAGCGTCTAGGGTTTAGGGTTTATGGTTTAGGGTTTTGTGATTCAAGGTTTTATGGTATAGGATTTAGGGTTTAGGGTTTGGGGTTTAGGGTTTAGGGTTTAGGGTTTGGGCTTTTTGGGTTTTAAGGTTTAGGGATTCAATGTTAGAGTTATAGGTTTTCCCTGTTTGGGTTTTAGGGTTTAACCACTAGAGGGGTTAGTGTTAAGGGTTTTAGGGTTTAGGGTTTAGGGGTTTTGTGATTCAAGGTTTTATGGTATAGGGTTTAGGGTTTAGGGTTTTGGGGGTTTCAATGTTAGGGTTATAGGTTTTCCATGTTAGGGTTTTAGGGTTTAACCACTAGAGGGTTTAGGGTTAAGGGTATAGGGTTAGCGTTTAGGGGTTTAGGCTTTTTTGGGTTTTAAGGTTTAGGGTTTCAATGTTAGGGTTATAGGTTTTCCATGTTTGGGTTTTAGGGTATAACCCTACAGGGTTTAGGGTTAAGGGTTTTATGGTTTAGGGTTTAGGGTTTTGTGATTCAAGGTTTTATGGGATATGGTTTAGGGTATAGGGTTTAGGTTTTGGGTTTGGGTTTAGGGTTTAGGGTTTAGGGTTTGGGCTTTTTGGGTTTTAAGCTTTGGGGTTTAGGATTTCAGGGGTTTTGGGTTTTAGGGTTTCAATGTTAGGTTCATAGGGTTTTCCACTTTAGGGTTTTAGGGTTTAACCCTAGAGGGTTTAGGGTAAAGGGTATAGGGTTTAGGGTTTAGGGTTTTGTGATTCAAGGTTTTATGGTATAGGGTTTAGGGTTTGGGGTTCAGGGTTTAGGGTTTGGGCTTTTTGGGTTTAGGGTTTTGTGTTTCAATGTTAGAGTTTAGGGTTTAGGGTTTAGGGTTTCTTGATTCAAGGTTTTATGGTATAGGGTTTAGGGTTAAGGGTTTGGAGTTTAGGGTTTGGGCTTTTTGGGTTTTAAGGTTTAGGGTTTCAATGTTAGGGTTATAGGTTTTCCATGTTTGGGTTTTAGGGTTTAACCCTAGAGGGTTTAGGGTTAAGGGTATTAGGGTTTGGGGTTTTGGGTTTTGTGATTCAAGGTTTTATGGTATAGGGTTTAAGGTTTGGGGTTTAGGGTTTAGGGTTTGGGTTTAGGGTTTTGGTTTAGGGTTTAGCGTTTAGGGTTTAGGGTTTTAGGGTTTAGGGTTTAGGATTTTGTGATTCATGGTTTTATGGTATAGGGTTTAGGGTTTAGGTTTAGGGTTTAGGGTTTAGGGTTTGGGCTTTTTGGGTTTTAAGCTTTAGGGTTTAGGATTTCGGGGTTTTGGGTTTTGGGGTTCCAATGTTAGGGTTATAGGTTTTCCATGTTAGGGTTTTAGGGTTAACCCCTAGAGGGTTTAGTGTTAAGGGTATAGGGTTTAGGGTTTTGTGATTCAAGGTTTTATGGTATAGGGTTTAGGGTTTAGGGTTTGGGGTTTAGGGTTTAGGGTTTAGGGTTTGGGCTTTTTGGGTTTTAAGGTTTAGGGTTTCAATGTTAGGGTTATAGGTTTTCCATGTTTGGGTTTTAGGGTTTAGGGTTTAGGGTTTTGGGTTTTGTGATTCAAGGTTTTATGGTATAAGGTTTAGGGTTTAGGATTTAGCGTTTAGGGTTTAGGGTTTATGGTTTAGGGTTTTGTGATTCAAGGTTTTATGGTATAGGATTTAGGGTTCGGGGGTTTGGGGTTTAGGGTTTAGGGTTTAGGGTTTGGGCTTTTTTGGGTTTTAAGGTTTAGGGTTTCAATGTTAGGGTTACTGAGTTTTCCATGTTTGGGTTTTAGGGTTTAGGGTTTAGGGTTTTGGGTTTTGTGATTCAAGGTTTTATGGTATAAGGTTTAGGGTTTAGGATTTAGCGTTTAGGGTTTAGGGTTTATGGTTTAGGGTTTTGAGATTCAAGGTTTTATGGTATAGGATTTAGGGTTTAGGGTTTGGGGTTTAGGGTTTAGGGTTTAGGGTTTGGGCTTTTTGGGTTTTAAGGTTTAGGGTTTCAATGTTAGAGTTATAGGTTTTCCCTGTTTGAGTTTTAGGGTTTAACCCTAGAGGGTTAGTGTTAAGGGTTTTAGGGTTTAGGGTTTAGGGTTTAGGGTTTAGGGTTTGGGGTTTTATGATTCAAGGTTTTATGGTATAGGGTTTAGGGTTTAGGGTTTGGGGTTTAGGATTTAGGGTTTAGGGTTTGGGGTTTAGGGTTTAGGGTTTAGGGTTTGGGGTTTTTGGGTTTTAAGGTTTAGGGTTTAGGGTTTAGGGTTTAGGGTTTAGGGTTTAGGGTTTTATGATTCAAGGTTTTATGGTATAGGGTTTAGGGTTTAGGGTTTGGGGTTTAGGATTTAGGGTTTAGGGTTTGGGGTTTAGGGTTTAGGGTTTAGGGTTTGGGCTTTTTGGGTTTTAAGGTTTAGGGTTTCAATGTTAGAGTTATAGGTTTTTCCCTTTGTTTGGGTTTTAGGGTTTAGGGTTTAGGGTTTTGGGTTTAGGGTTTTCGGGTTTAGGGTTTGGGGTTTAGGGTTTAGGGTTTAGGGTTTGGGCTTTTTGGGTTTTAAGGTTTAGGGTTTCAATGTTAGGGTTATAGGTTTTCCATGTTTGGGTTTTAGGGTTTAGGGTTTAGGGTTTTGGGTTTTGTGATTCAAGGTTTTATGGTATAAGGTTTAGGGTTTAGGATTTAGCGTTTAGGGTTTAGGGTTTATGGTTTAGGGTTTTTGTGATTCAAGGTTTTATGGTATAGGATTTAGGGTTCGGGGGTTTGGGGGTTTAGGGTTTAGGGTTTAGGGTTTGGGCTTTTTGGGTTTTAAGGTTTAGGGTTTCAATGTTAGGGTTACTGGGTTTTTCCATGTTTGGGTTTTTAGGGTTTAGGGTTTTGGGTTTTGTGATTCAAGGTTTTTATGGTATAAGGTTTAGGGTTTAGGATTTAGCGTTTAGGGTTTAGGGTTTATGGTTTAGGGTTTTGAGATTCAAGGTTTTATGGTATAGGATTTAGGGTTTAGGGTTTGGGGTTTAGGGTTTAGGGTTTAGGGTTTGGGCTTTTTGGGTTTTAAGGTTTAGGGTTTCAATGTTAGAGTTATAGGTTTTCCCTGTTTGGGTTTTAGGGTTTAACCCTAGAGGGTTAGTGTTAAGGGTTTTAGGGTTTAGGGTTTAGGGTTTTGTGATTCAAGGTTTTATGGTATAGGGTTTAGGGTTTAGGGTTTAGGATTTCCGGGGTTTTGGGGTTTCAATGTTAGGGTTATAGGTTTTCCATGTTAGGGTTTTAGGGTTTAACCCTAGAGGGTTTAGGGTTAAGGGTATAGGGTTAGCGTTTAGGGTTTAGGCTTTTTGGGTTTTAAGGTTTAGGGTTTCAATGTTAGGGTTATAGGTTTTCCATGTTTGGGCTTTAGGGTATAACCCTACAGGGTTTAGGGTTAAGGGTTTTATGGTTTAGGGTTTAGGGTTTTGTGATTCATGGTTTTATGGTATAGGGTTTAGGGTATAGGGTTTGGGTTTAGGGTTTGGGTTTAGGGTTTAGGGTTTAGGGTTTTGGCTTTTTGGGTTTTAAGCTTTGGGGTTTAGGATTTCAGGGGTTTTGGGTTTTAGGGTTTCAATGTTAGGTTTATAGGTTTTCCACTTTAGGGTTTTAGGGTTTAACCCTAGAGGGTTTAGGGTTTAGGGTTTTGTGATTCAAGGTTTTATGGTATAGGGTTTAGGGTTTGGTGTTTAGGGTTTAGGGTTTGGGCTTTTTGGTTTAGGGTTTTGTGTTTCAATGTTAGAGTTTAGGGTTTAGGGTTTAGGGTTTCTTGATTCAAGGTTTTATGGTATAGGGTTTAGGGTTTAGGGTTTGGAGTTTAGTGTTTGGGCTTTTTGGGTTTTAAGGTTTAGGGTTTCAATGTTAGGGTTATAGGTTTTCCATGTTTGGGTTTTAGGGTTTAACCCTAGAGGGTTTAGGGTTAAGGGTGTTAGGGTTTGGGGTTTTGGGTTTTGTGATTCAAGGTTTTATGGTATAGGGTTTAGGGTTTGGGGTTTAGGGTTTAGGGTTTGGGTTTAGGGTTTTGGTTTAGGGTTTAGCGTTTAGGGTTTAGGGTTTTAGGGTTTAGGGTTTAGGATTTTGTGATTCAAGGTTTTATGGTATAGGGTTTAGGGTTTAGGTTTAGGGTTTGGGCTTTTTGGGTTTTAAGCTTTAGGGTTTAGGATTTCAATGTTAGGGTTATAGGTTTTCCATGTTTGGGTTTTAGGGTTTAACCCTAGAGGGTTAGTGTTAAGGGTTTTAGGGTTTAGGGTTTAGGGTTTTGTGATTCAAGGTTTTATGGTATAGGGTTTAGGGTTTAGGGTTTAGGATTTCTGGGGTTTTGGGGTTTCAATGTTAGGGTTATAGGTTTTCCATGTTAGGGTTTTAGGGTTTAACCCTAGAGGGTTAGTGTTAAGGGTTTTAGGGTTTAGGGTTTAGGGTTTTGTGATTCAAGGTTTTATGGTATAGGGTTTAGGGTTTAGGGTTTAGGATTTACGGGGTTTTGGGGTTTCAATGTTAGGGTTATAGGTTTTCCATGTTAGGGTTTTAGGGTTTAACCACTAGAGGGTTTTAGGGTTAAGGGGTATAGGGTTAGCGTTTAGGGTTTAGGCTTTTTGGGTTTTTAAGGTTTAGGGTTTCAATGTTAGGGTTATAGGTTTTCCATGTTTGGGCTTTAGGGTATAACCTACGGGGGGTTTAGGGTTAAGGGTTTTATGGTTTTAGGGTTTAGGGTTTTGTGATTCATGGTTTTTATGGTATAGGGTTTAGGGTATAGGGTTTGGGTTTAGGGTTTGGGTTTAGGGTTTAGGGTTTAGGGTTTTGGCTTTTTGGGTTTTAAGCTTTGGGGTTTAGGATTTCAGGGGTTTTGGGTTTTAGGGTTTCAATGTTAGGTTTATAGGTTTTCCACTTTAGGGTTTTAGGGTTTAACCCTAGAGGGTTTAGGGTTTAGGGTTTTTGTGATTCAAGGTTTTATGGTATAGGGTTTAGGGTTTAGGGTTTGGGCTTTTTGGTTTAGGGTTTTGTGTTTCAATGTTAGAGTTTAGGGTTTAGGGTTTCTTGATTCAAGGTTTTTATGGTATAGGGTTTAGGGTTTAGGGTTTGGAGTTTAGTGTTTGGGCTTTTTTGGGTTTTTAAGGTTTAGGGTTTCAATGTTAGGGTTATAGGTTTTTCCATGTTTGGGTTTTAGGGTTTAACCACTAGAAGGGTCTAGGGTTAAGGGTGTTAGGGTTTGGGGTTTTGGGTTTTTGTGATTCAAGGTTTTATGGTATAGGGTTTAGGGTTTGGGGTTTAGGGTTTAGGGTTTGGGTTTAGGGTTTTGGTTTAGGGTTTAGCGTTTAGGGTTTAGGGGTTTTAGGGTTTAGGGTTTAGGATTTTGTGATTCAAGGTTTTATGGTATAGGGTTTAGGGTTTAGGTTTAGGGTTTGGGCTTTTTGGGTTTTAAGCTTTAGGGTTTAGGATTTCAATGTTAGGGTTATAGGTTTTCCATGTTTGGGTTTTAGGGTTTAACCACTGAGGGTTTAGGGTTAAGGGTGTTAGGGTTTGGGGTTTTGGGTTTTGTGATTCAAGGTTTTTATGGTATAGGGTTTAGGGTTTGGGGTTTAGGGTTTAGGGTTTGGGTTTAGGGTTTTGGTTTAGGGTTTAGGGTATAGGGTTTAGGGTTTGGGCTTTTTGGGTTTTAAGCTTTAGGGTTTAGGATTTCCGGGGTTTTGGGTTTTGGGGTTCCAATGTTAGGGTTATAGGTTTTCCATGTTAGGGTTTTAGGGTTAACCCTAGAGGGTTTAGTGTTAAGGGTATAGGGTTTAGGGTTTTGTGATTCAAGGTTTTATGGTATAGGGTTTAGGGTTTAGGGTTTGGGGTTTAGGGTTTAGGGTTTGGGCTTTTTGGGTTTTAAGGTTTAGGGTTTCAATGTTAGGGTTATAGGTTTTCCATGTTTGGGTTTTAGGGTTTAGGGTTTAGGGTTTTGGGTTTTGTGATTCAAGGTTTTATGGTATATGGTTTAGGGTTTAGGATTTAGCGTTTAGGGTTTAGGGTTTAGGGTTTATGGTTTAGGGTTTTGTGATTCAAGGTTTTATGGTATAGGATTTAGGGTTTAGGGTTTGGGGTTTAGGGTTTAGGGTTTAGGGTTTGGGCTTTTTGGGTTTTAAGGTTTAGGGTTTCAATGTTAGAGTTATAGGTTTTCCCTGTTTGGGTTTTAGGGTTTAACCCTAGAGGGTTAGTGTTAAGGGTTTTAGGGTTTAGGGTTTAGGGTTTTGTGATTCAAGGTTTTATGGTATAGGGTTTAGGGTTTAGGATTTCAGGGGTTTTGGGGTTTCAATGTTAGGGTTATAGGTTTTCCATGTTAGGGTTTTAGGGTTTAACCCTAGAGGGTTTAGGGTTAAGGGTATAGGGTTAGCGTTTAGGGTTTAGGCTTTTTGGGTTTTAAGGTTTAGGGTTTCAATGTTAGGGTTATAGGTTTTCCATGTTTGGGTTTTAGGGTATAACCTACAGGGTTTAGGGTTAAGGGTTTTATGGTTTAGGGTTTAGGGTTTTGTGATTCAAGGTTTTATGGGATATGGTTTAGGGTATAGGGTTTAGGTTTAGGGTTTGGGTTTAGGGTTTAGGGTTTAGGGTTTGGGCTTTTTGGGTTTTAAGCTTTGGGGTTTAGGATTTCAGGGGTTTTGGGTTTTAGGGTTTCAATGTTAGGTTCATAGGTTTTCCACTTTAGGGTTTTAGGGTTTAACCAGTAGAGGGTTTAGGGTAAAGGGTATAGGGTTTAGGGTTTAGGGTTTTGTGATTCAAGGTTTTTATGGTATAGGGTTTAGGGTTTGGGGGTTTAGGGGTTTAGGGTTTGGGCTTTTTTGGGTTTAGGGTTTTGTGTTTCAATGTTAGAGTTTAGGGTTTAGGGTTTAGGGTTTCTTGATTCAAGGTTTTATGGTATAGGGTTTAGGGTTAAGGGTTTGGAGTTTAGGGTTTGGGCTTTTTGGGTTTTTAAGGTTTAGGGTTTCAATGTTAGGGTTATAGGTTTTCCATGTTTGGGTTTTTAGGGTTTAACCCTAGAGGGTTTAGGGTTAAGGGTATTAGGGTTTGGGGTTTTGGGTTTTGTGATTCAAGGTTTTATGGTATAGGGTTTAGGGTTTGGGGTTTAGGGTTTAGGGTTTGGGTTTAGGGTTTTGGTTTAGGGTTTAGCGTTTAGGGTTTAGGGTTTTTGGGTTTAGGGTTTAGGGTTTTGTGATTCAAGGTTTTATGGTATAGGGTTTAGGGTTTAGGGTTTAGGGTTTGGGCTTTTTGGGTTTTAAGCTTTAGGGTTTAGGATTTCCGGGGTTTTGGGTTTTGGGGTTCCAATGTTAGGGTTATAGGTTTTTCCATGTTAGGGTTTTAGGGTTAACCCTAGAAAGGGTTTAGTGTTAAGGGTATAGGGTTTAAGGGTTTTGTGATTCAAGGTTTTATGGTATAGGGTTTAGGGTTTAGGGTTTGGGGGTTTAGGGGTTTAGGGTTTAGGGTTTGGGCTTTTTGGGTTTTTAAGGTTTAGGGTTTCAATGTTAGGGTTATAGGTTTTCCATGTTTGGGTTTTAGGGTTTAGGGTTTAGGGTTTTGGGTTTTGTGATTCAAGGTTTTATGGTATAAGGTTTAGGGTTTAGGATTTAGCGTTTAGGGTTTAGGGTTTATGGTTTAGGGTTTTGTGATTCAAGGTTTTATGGTATAGGATTTAGGGTTTTGGGTTTGGGGGTTTAGGGTTTAGGGTTTAGGGTTTGGGCTTTTTTGGGTTTTAAGGTTTAGGGTTTCAATGTTAGAGTTATAGGTTTTCCCTGTTTGGGTTTTAGGGTTTAACCCTAGAGGGTTAGTGTTAAGGGTTTTAGGGTTTAGGGTTTAGGGTTTTGTGATTCAAGGTTTTATGGTATAGGGTTTAGGGTTTAGGGTTTTGGGGTTTCAATGTTAGGGTTATAGGTTTTCCATGTTAGGGTTTTAGGGTTTAACCCTAGAGGGTTTAGGGTTAAGGGTATAGGGTTAGCGTTTAGGGTTTAGGCTTTTTGGGTTTTAAGGTTTAGGGTTTCAATGTTAGAGTTATAGGTTTTCCATGTTTGGGCTTTAGGGTATAACCCTACAGGGTTTAGGGTTAAGGGTTTTATGGTTTAGGGTTTAGGGTTTTGTGATTCATGGTTTTATGGTATAGGGTTTAGGGTATAGGGTTTGGGTTTAGGGTTTGGGTTTAGGGTTTAGGGTTTAGGGTTTTGGCTTTTTGGGTTTTAAGCTTTGGGGTTTAGGATTTCAGGGGTTTTGGGTTTTAGGGTTTCAATGTTAGGTTTATAGGTTTTCCACTTTAGGGTTTTAGGGTTTAACCCTAGAGGGTTTAGGGTTTAGGGTTTTGTGATTCAAGGTTTTATGGTATAGGGTTTAGGGTTTAGGGTTTGGGCTTTTTGGTTTAGGGTTTTGTGTTTCAATGTTAGAGTTTAGGGTTTAGGGTTTCTTGATTCAAGGTTTTATGGTATAGGGTTTAGGGTTTAGGGTTTGGAGTTTAGTGTTTGGGCTTTTTGGTTTTAAGGTTTAGGGTTTCAATGTTAGGGTTATAGGTTTTCCATGTTTGGGTTTTAGGGTTTAACCCTAGAGGGTTTAGGGTTAAGGGTGTTAGGGTTTGGGGTTTTGGGTTTTGTGATTCAAGGTTTTATGGTATAGGGTTTAGGGTTTGGGGTTTAGGGTTTAGGGTTTGGGTTTAGGGTTTTGGTTTAGGGTTTAGCGTTTAGGGTTTAGGGTTTTAGGGTTTAGGGTTTAGGATTTTGTGATTCAAGGTTTTATGGTATAGGGTTTAGGGTTTAGGTTTAGGGTTTGGGCTTTTTGGGTTTTAAGCTTTAGGGTTTAGGATTTCAATGTTAGGGTTATAGGTTTTCCATGTTTGGGTTTTAGGGTTTAACCCTAGAGGGTTTAGGGTTAAGGGTGTTAGGGTTTGGGGTTTTGGGTTTTGTGATTCAAGGTTTTATGGTATAGGGTTTAGGGTTTGGGGTTTAGGGTTTAGGGTTTGGGTTTAGGGTTTTGGTTTAGGGTTTAGGGTATAAGGTTTAGGGTTTGGGCTTTTTGGGTTTTAAGCTTTAGGGTTTAGGATTTCCGGGGTTTTGGGTTTTGGGGTTCCAATGTTAGGGTTATAGGTTTTCCATGTTAGGGTTTTAGGGTTAACCATAGAGGGTTTAGTGTTAAGGGTATAGGGTTTAGGGTTTTGTGATTCAAGGTTTTATGGTATAGGGTTTAGGGTTTAGGGTTTGGGGTTTAGGGTTTAGGGTTTGGGCTTTTTGGGTTTTAAGGTTTAGGGTTTCAATGTTAGGGTTATAGGTTTTCCATGTTTGGGTTTTAGGGTTTAGGGTTTTGGGTTTTGTGATTCAAGGTTTTATGGTATATGGTTTAGGGTTTAGGATTTAGCGTTTAGGGTTTAGGGTTTAGGGTTTATGGTTTAGGGTTTTGTGATTCAAGGTTTTATGGTATAGGATTTAGGGTTTAGGGTTTGGGGTTTAGGGTTTAGGGTTTAGGGTTTGGGCTTTTTGGGTTTTAAGGTTTAGGGTTTCAATGTTAGAGTTATAGGTTTTCCCTGTTTGGGTTTTAGGGTTTAACCCTAGAGGGTTAGTGTTAAGGGTTTTAGGGTTTAGGGTTTAGGGTTTTGTGATTCAAGGTTTTATGGTATAGGGTTTAGGGTTTAGGATTTCAGGGGTTTTGGGGTTTCAATGTTAGGGTTATAGGTTTTCCATGTTAGGGTTTTAGGGTTTAACCACTGAAAGGGTTTAGGGTTAAGGGTATAGGGTTAGCGTTTAGGGTTTAGGCTTTTTGGGTTTTAAGGTTTAGGGTTTCAATGTTAGGGTTATAGGTTTTCCATGTTTGGGTTTTAGGGTATAACCCTACAGGGTTTAGGGTTAAGGGTTTTATGGTTTAGGGTTTAGGGTTTTGTGATTCAAGGTTTTATGGGATATGGTTTAGGGTATAGGGTTTAGGTTTAGGGTTTGGGTTTAGGGTTTAGGGTTTAGGGTTTGGGCTTTTTGGGTTTTAAGCTTTGGGGTTTAGGATTTCAGGGGTTTTGGGTTTTAGGGTTTCAATGTTAGGTTCATAGGTTTTCCACTTTAGGGTTTTAGGGTTTAACCAGTAGAGGGTTTAGGAGTAAAGGGTATAGGGTTTAGGGTTTAGGGTTTTGTGATTCAAGGTTTTTATGGTATAGGGTTTAGGGTTTGGGGTTTAGGGGTTTAGGGTTTGGGCTTTTTTGGGTTTAGGGTTTTGTGTTTCAATGTTAGAGTTTAGGGTTTAGGGTTTAGGGTTTCTTGATTCAAGGTTTTATGGTATAGGGTTTAGGGTTTAGGGTTTGGAGTTTAGGGTTTGGGCTTTTTGGGTTTTAAGGTTTAGGGTTTCAATGTTAGGGTTATAGGTTTTCCATGTTTGGGTTTTTAGGGTTTAACCCTAGAGGGTTTAGGGTTAAGGGTATTAGGGTTTGGGGTTTTGGGTTTTGTGATTCAAGGTTTTTATGGTATAGGGTTTAGGGTTTGGGGTTTAGGGTTTAGGGTTTGGGTTTAGGGTTTTGGTTTTAGGGTTTAGCGTTTAGGGTTTAGGGTTTTTAGGGTTTAGGGTTTAGGGTTTTGTGATTCAAGGTTTTATGGTATAGGGTTTAGGGTTTAGGGTTTAGGGTTTGGGCTTTTTGGGTTTTAAGCTTTAGGGTTTAGGATTTCCGGGGTTTTGGGTTTTGGGGTTCCAATGTTAGGGTTATAGGTTTTCCATGTTAGGGTTTTAGGGTTAACCACTAGAAAGGGTTTAGTGTTAAGGGTATAGGGTTTAAGGGTTTTGTGATTCAAGGTTTTATGGTATAGGGTTTAGGGTTTAGGGTTTGGGGTTTAGGGTTTAGGGTTTAGGGTTTGGGCTTTTTGGGTTTTAAGGTTTAGGGTTTCAATGTTAGGGTTATAGGTTTTCCATGTTTGGGTTTTAGGGTTTAGGGTTTAGGGTTTTGGGTTTTGTGATTCAAGGTTTTATGGTATAAGGTTTAGGGTTTAGGATTTAGCGTTTAGGGTTTAGGGTTTATGGTTTAGGGTTTTGTGATTCAAGGTTTTATGGTATAGGATTTAGGGTTTTGGGTTTGGGGTTTAGGGTTTAGGGTTTAGGGTTTGGGCTTTTTGGGTTTTAAGGTTTAGGGTTTCAATGTTAGAGTTATAGGTTTTCCCTGTTTGGGTTTTAGGGTTTAACCCTAGAGGGTTAGTGTTAAGGGTTTTAGGGTTTAGGGTTTAGGGTTTTGTGATTCAAGGTTTTATGGTATAGGGTTTAGGGTTTAGGGTTTTGGGGTTTCAATGTTAGGGTTATAGGTTTTCCATGTTAGGGTTTTAGGGTTTAACCCTAGAGGGTTTAGGGTTAAGGGTATAGGGTTAGCGTTTAGGGTTTAGGCTTTTTGGGTTTTAAGGTTTAGGGTTTCAATGTTAGGGTTATAGGTTTTCCATGTTTGGGTTTTAGGGTATAACCCTACAGGGTTTAGGGTTAAGGGTTTTATGGTTTAGGGTTTAGGGTTTTGTGATTCAAGGTTTTATGGGATATGGTTTAGGGTATAGGGTTTAGGTTTTGGGTTTGGGTTTAGGGTTTAGGGTTTAGGGTTTGGGCTTTTTGGGTTTTAAGCTTTGGGGTTTAGGATTT
Source organism: Catharanthus roseus (assembly GCA_028651295.1). Lineage (NCBI taxonomy): Eukaryota > Viridiplantae > Streptophyta > Magnoliopsida > Gentianales > Apocynaceae > Catharanthus > Catharanthus roseus. The sequence continues at coordinate 115,135 of JAPQWS010000092.1, forward strand.
CAGGGGTTTTGGGTTTTAGGGTTTCAATGTTAGGTTCATAGGTTTTCCACTTTAGGGTTTTAGGGTTTAACCCTAGAGGGTTTAGGGTAAAGGGTATAGGGTTTAGGGTTTAGGGTTTTGTGATTCAAGGTTTTATGGTATAGGGTTTAGGGTTTGGGGTTTAGGGTTTAGGGTTTGGGCTTTTTGGGTTTAGGGTTTTGTGTTTCAATGTTAGAGTTTAGGGTTTAGGGTTTAGGGTTTCTTGATTCAAGGTTTTATGGTATAGGGTTTAGGGTTAAGGGTTTGGAGTTTAGGGTTTGGGCTTTTTGGGTTTTAAGGTTTAGGGTTTCAATGTTAGGGTTATAGGTTTTCCATGTTTGGGTTTTTGGGTTTAACCCTAGAGGGTTTAGGGTTAAGGGTATTAGGGTTTGGGGTTTTGGGTTTTGTGATTCAAGGTTTTATGGTGTAGGGTTTAGGGTTTGGGGTTTAGGGTTTTGGGTTTGGGTTTAGGGTTTTGGTTTAGGGTTTAGCATTTAGGGTTTAGGGTTTTTGGGTTTAGGGTTTAGGGTTTTGTGATTCAAGGTTTTATGGTATAGGGTTTAGGGTTTGGGGTTTAGGGTTTAGGTTTAGGGTTTAGGGTTTAGGGTTTAGGGTTTGGGCTTTTTGGGTTTTAAGCTTTAGGGTTTAGGATTTCCGGGGTTTTGGGTTTTGGGGTTCCAATGTTAGGGTTATAGGTTTTCCATGTTAGGGTTTTAGGGTTAACCACTGAAAGGGTTTAGTGTTAAGGGTATAGGGTTTAGGGTTTTGTGATTCAAGGTTTTATGGTATAGGGTTTAGGGTTTAGGGTTTGGGGTTTAGGGTTTAGGGTTTAGGGTTTGGGCTTTTTGGGTTTTAAGGTTTAGGGTTTCAATGTTAGGGTTATAGGTTTTCCATGTTTGGGTTTTAGGGTTTAGGGTTTAGGGTTTTGTGATTCAAGGTTTTATGGTATAAGGTTTAGGGTTTAGGATTTAGCGTTTAGGGTTTAGGGTTTATGGTTTAGGGTTTTGTGATTCAAGGTTTTATGGTATAGGATTTAGGGTTTAGGGTTTGGGGTTTAGGGTTTAGGGTTTAGGGTTTGGGCTTTTTGGGTTTTAAGGTTTAGGGTTTCAATGTTAGAGTTATAGGTTTTCCCTGTTTGGGTTTTAGGGTTTAACCCTAGAGGGTTAGTGTTAAGGGTTTTAGGGTTTAGGGTTTAGGGTTTTGTGATTCAAGGTTTTATGGTATAGGGTTTAGGGTTTAGGATTTCCGGGGTTTTGGGGTTTCAATGTTAGGGTTATAGGTTTTCCATGTTAGGGTTTTAGGGTTTAACCCTAGAGGGTTTAGGGTTAAGGGTATAGGGTTAGCGTTTAGGGTTTAGGCTTTTTGGGTTTTAAGGTTTAGGGTTTCAATGTTAGGGTTATAGGTTTTCCATGTTTGGGTTTTAGGGTATAACCCTACAGGGTTTAGGGTTAAGGGTTTTATGGTTTAGGGTTTAGGGTTTTGTGATTCAAGGTTTTATGGGATATGGTTTAGGGTATAGGGTTTAGGTTTAGGGTTTGGGTTTAGGGTTTAGGGTTTAGGGTTTGGGCTTTTTGGGTTTTAAGCTTTGGGGTTTAGGATTTCACGGGTTTTGGGTTTTAGGGTTTCAATGTTAGGTTCATAGGTTTTCCACTTTAGGGTTTTAGGGTTTAACCCTAGTAGGGGTTTAGGGTAAAGGGTATAGGGTTTAGGGTTTAGGGTTTTGTGATTCAAGGTTTTATGGTATAGGGTTTAGGGTTTGGGGTTTAGGGTTTAGGGTTTGGGCTTTTTGGGTTTAGGGTTTTGTGTTTCAATGTTAGAGTTTAGGGTTTAGGGTTTAGGGTTTCTTGATTCAAGGTTTTATGGTATAGGGTTTAGGGTTAAGGGTTTGGAGTTTAGGGTTTGGGCTTTTTGGGTTTTAAGGTTTAGGGTTTCAATGTTAGGGTTATAGGTTTTCCATGTTTGGGTTTTAGGGTTTAACCCTAGAGGGTTTAGGGTTAAGGGTATTAGGGTTTGGGGTTTTGGGTTTTGTGATTCAAGGTTTTATGGTATAGGGTTTAGGGTTTGGGGTTTAGGGTTTAGGGTTTGGGTTTAGGGTTTTGGTTTAGGGTTTAGCGTTTAGGGTTTAGGGTTTTTGGGTTTAGGGTTTAGGGTTTTGTGATTCAAGGTTTTATGGTATAGGGTTTAGGGTTTGGGGTTTAGGGTTTAGGTTTAGGGTTTAGGGTTTAGGGTTTAGGGTTTAGGGTTTGGGCTTTTTGGGTTTTAAGCTTTAGGGTTTAGGATTTCCGGGGTTTTGGGTTTTGGGGTTCCAATGTTAGGGTTATAGGTTTTCCATGTTAGGGTTTTAGGGTTAACCCTAGAGGGTTTAGTGTTAAGGGTATAGGGTTTAAGGGTTTTGTGATTCAAGGTTTTATGGTATAGGGTTTAGGGTTTAGGGTTTGGGGTTTAGGGTTTAGGGTTTAGGGTTTAGGGTTTGGGCTTTTTGGGTTTTAAGGTTTAGGGTTTCAATGTTAGGGTTATAGGTTTTCCATGTTTGGGTTTTAGGGTTTAGGGTTTAGGGTTTTGGGTTTTGTGATTCAAGGTTTTATGGTATAAGGTTTAGGGTTTAGGATTTAGCGTTTAGGGTTTAGGGTTTATGGTTTAGGGTTTTGTGATTCAAGGTTTTATGGTATAGGATTTAGGGTTTTAGGGTTTGGGGTTTAGGGTTTAGGGTTTAGGGTTTGGGCTTTTTGGGTTTTAAGGTTTAGGGTTTCAATGTTAGAGTTATAGGTTTTCCCTGTTTGGGTTTTAGGGTTTAACCCCTAGAGGGTTAGTGTTAAGGGTTTTAGGGTTTAGGGTTTAGGGTTTTGTGATTCAAGGTTTTATGGTATAGGGTTTAGGGTTTAGGGTTTTGGGGTTTCAATGTTAGGGTTATAGGTTTTCCATGTTAGGGTTTTAGGGTTTAACCCTAGAGGGTTTAGGGTTAAGGGTATAGGGTTAGCGTTTAGGGTTTAGGCTTTTTGGGTTTTAAGGTTTAGGGTTTCAATGTTAGGGTTATAGGTTTTCCATGTTTGGGTTTTAGGGTATAACCCTACAGGGTTTAGGGTTAAGGGTTTTATGGTTTAGGGTTTAGGGTTTTGTGATTCAAGGTTTTATGGGATATGGTTTAGGGTATAGGGTTTAGGTTTAGGGTTTGGGTTTAGGGTTTAGGGTTTAGGGTTTGGGCTTTTTGGGTTTTAAGCTTTGGGGTTTAGGATTTCAGGGGTTTTGGGTTTTAGGGTTTCAATGTTAGGTTTATAGGTTTTCCACTTTAGGGTTTTAGGGTTTAACCCTAGAGGGTTTAGGGTAAAGGGTATAGGGTTTAGGGTTTAGGGTTTTGTGATTCAAGGTTTTATGGTATAGGGTTTAGGGTTTGGGGTTTAGGGTTTAGGGTTTGGGCTTTTTTGGGTTTAGGGTTTTGTGTTTCAATGTTAGAGTTTAGGGTTTAGGGTTTAGGGTTTCTTGATTCAAGGTTTTATGGTATAGGGTTTAGGGTTTAGGGTTTGGAGTTTAGGGTTTGGGCTTTTTGGGTTTTAAGGTTTAGGGTTTCAATGTTAGGGTTATAGGTTTTCCATGTTTGGGTTTTTGGGTTTAACCCTAGAGGGTTTAGGGTTAAGGGTATTAGGGTTTGGGGTTTTGGGTTTTGTGGTTCAAGGTTTTATGGTATAGGGTTTAGGGTTTGGGGTTTAGGGTTTAGGGTTTGGGTTTAGGGTTTTGGGTTTTAGGGTTTAGCGTTTAGGGTTTAGGGTTTTTGGGTTTAGGGTTTAGGGTTTTGTGATTCAAGGTTTTATGGTATAGGGTTTAGGGTTTGGGGTTTAGGGTTTAGGTTTAGGGTTTAGGGTTTAGGGTTTAGGGTTTTGTGATTCAAGGTTTTATGGTATAGGGTTTAGGGTTTAGTGTTTGGGGTTTAGGGTTTAGGGTTTAGGGTTTGGGCTTTTTGGGTTTTAAGGTTTAGGGTTTCAATGTTAGGGTTATAGGTTTTCCATGTTTGGGTTTTAGGGGTTTAGGGTTTTGGGTTTTGTGATTCAAGGTTTTATGGTATAAGGTTTAGGGTTTAGGATTTAGCGTTTAGGGTTTAGGGTTTATGGTTTAGGGTTTTGTGATTCAAGGTTTTATGGTATAGGATTTAGGGTTTAGGGTTTGGGGTTTAGGGTTTAGGGTTTAGGGTTTGGGCTTTTTGGGTTTTAAGGTTTAGGGTTTCAATGTTAGAGTTATAGGTTTTCCATGTTTGGGTTTTAGGGTTTAACACTAGAGGGTTAGTGTTAAGGGTTTTAGGGTTTAGGGTTTAGGGTTTTGTGATTCAAGGTTTTATGGTATAGGGTTTAGGGTTTAGGGTATAGGATTTCCGGGGTTTTGGGGTTTCAATGTTAGGGTTATAGGTTTTCAATGTTAGGGTTTTAGGGTTTAACCCTAGAAGGTTTAGGGTTAAGGGTATAGGGTTAGCGTTTAGGGTTTAGGCTTTTTGGGTTTTAAGGTTTAGGGTTTCAATGTTAGGGTTATAGGTTTTCCATGTTTGGGTTTTAGGGTATAACCCTACAGGGTTTAGGGTTAAGGGTTTTATGGTTTAGGGTTTAGGGTTTTGTGATTCAAGGTTTTATGGGATATGGTTTAGGGTATAGGGTTTAGGTTTAGGGTTTGGGTTTAGGGTTTAGGGTTTAGGGTTTGGGCTTTTTGGGTTTTAAGCTTTGGGGTTTAGGATTTCAGGGGTTTTGGGTTTTAGGGTTTCAATGTTAGGTTCATAGGTTTTCCACTTTAGGGTTTTAGGGTTTAACCGTAGAGGGTTTAGGGTAAAGGGTATAGGGTTTAGGGTTTAGGGTTTTGTGATTCAAGGTTTTATGGTATAGGGTTTAGGGTTTGGGGTTTAGGGTTTAGGGTTTGGGCTTTTTGGGTTTAGGGTTTTGTGTTTCAATGTTAGAGTTTAGGGTTTAGGGTTTAGGGTTTCTTGATTCAAGGTTTTATGGTATAGGGTTTAGGGTTAAGGGTTTGGAGTTTAGGGTTTGGGCTTTTTGGGTTTTAAGGTTTAGGGTTTCAATGTTAGGGTTATAGGTTTTCCATGTTTGGGTTTTTGGGTTTAATCCTAGAGGGTTTAGGGTTAAGGGTATTAGGGTTTGGGGTTTTGGGTTTTGTGGTTCAAGGTTTTATGGTATAGGGTTTAGGGTTTGGGGTTTAGGGTTTAGGGTTTGGGTTTAGGGTTTTGGTTTAGGGTTTAGCGTTTAGGGTTTAGGGTTTTTGGGTTTAGGGTTTAGGGTTTTGTGATTCAAGGTTTTATGGTATAGGGTTTAGGGTTTGTGGTTTAGGGTTTAGGTTTAGGGTTTAGGGTTTAGGGTTTAGGGTTTGGGCTTTTTGGGTTTTAAGCTTTAGGGTTTAGGATTTCCGGGGTTTTGGGTTTTGGGGTTCCAATGTTAGGGTTATAGGTTTTCCATGTTAGGGTTTTAGGGTTAACCCTAGAGGGTTTAGTGTTAAGGGTATAGGGTTGAGGGGTTTTGTGATTCGAGGTTTTTATGGTATAGGGTTTAGGGTTTAGGGTTTGGGGTTTAGGGTTTAGGGTTTAGGGTTTGGGCTAAGGTTTAGGGTTTCAATGTTAGGGTTATAGGTTTTTCCATGTTTGGGTTTTTAGGGTTTAGGGTTTTGGGTTTTGTGATTCAAGGTTTTATGGTATAAGGTTTAGGGTTTAGGATTTAGCGTTTAGGGTTTAGGGTTTATGGTTTAGGGTTTTGTGATTCAAGGTTTTATGGTATAGGATTTAGGGTTTAGGGTTTGGGGTTTAGGGTTTAGGGTTTAGGGTTTGGGCTTTTTGGGTTTTAAGGTTTAGGGTTTCAATGTTAGAGTTATAGGTTTTCCCTGTTTGGGTTTTAGGGTTTAACCCTAGAGGGTTAGTGTTAAGGGTTTTAGGGTTTAGGGTTTAGGGTTTTGTGATTCAAGGTTTTATGGTATAGGGTTTAGGGTTTAGGGTTTAGGATTTCCGGGGTTTTGGGGTTTCAATGTTAGGGTTATAGGTTTTCCATGTTAGGGTTTTAGGGTTTAACCCTAGAGGGTTTAGGGTTAAGGGTATAGGGTTAGCGTTTAGGGTTTAGGCTTTTTGGGTTTTAAGGTTTAGGGTTTCAATGTTAGGGTTATAGGTTTTCCATGTTTGGGTTTTAGGGTATAACCCTACAGGGTTTAGGGTTAAGGGTTTTATGGTTTAGGGTTTAGGGTTTTTGTGTATCAAGGTTTTATGGTATATGGTTTAGGAGTATAGGGGTTTAGGTTTAGGGGTTTGGGTTTAGGGTTTAGGGTTTAGGGTTTGGGCTTTTTGGGTTTTAAGCTTTGGGGTTTAGGATTTCAGGGGTTTTGGGTTTTAGGGTTTCAATGTTAGGTTTATAGGTTTTCCACTTTAGGGTTTTAGGGTTTAACCACTGAAAGGGTTTAGGGTAAAGGGTATAGGGTTTAGGGTTTAGGGTTTTGTGATTCAAGGTTTTATGGTATAGGGTTTAGGGTTTAGGGGTTTGGGGGTTTAGGGTTTAGGGTTTGGGCTTTTTGGGTTTAGGGTTTTGTGTTTCAATGTTAGAGTTTAGGGGTTTAGGGTTTAGGGTTTCTTGATTCAAGGTTTTATGGTATAGGGTTTAGGGTTTAGGGTTTGGAGTTTAGGGTTTGGGCTTTTTTGGGTTTTAAGGTTTAGGGTTTCAATGTTAGGGTTATAGGTTTTCCATGTTTGGGTTTTAGGGTTTAACCACTAGAAAGGGTTTAGGGTTAAGGGTGTTAGGGTTTAGGGTTTTGGGTTTTGTGATTCAAGGTTTTATGGTATAAGGTTTAGGGTTTGGGATTTTTTGGGTTTTAAGCTTTAGGGTTTAGAATTTCAGGGGTTTTGGGTTTTGGGGTTCCAATGTTAGGGTTATAGGTTTTTCCATGTTAGGGGTTTTAGGGTTAACCATAGAGGGTTTAGTGTTAAGGGTATAGGGTTTAGGGTTTTTGTGATTCAAGGTTTTATGGTATAGGGTTTAGGGTTTAGGGTTTGGGGTTTAGGGTTTAGGGTTTAGGGTTTGGGCTTTTTGGGTTTTAAGGTTTAGGGTTTCAATGTTTGGGTTATAGGTTTTCCATGTTTGGGTTTTAGGGTTTAGGGTTTTGGGTTTTGTGATTCAAGGTTTTATGGTGTAAGGTTTAGGGTTTAGGATTTAGCGTTTAGGGTTTAGGATTTATGGTTTAGGGTTTTGTGATTCAAGGTTTTATGGTATAGGTTTTAGGGTTTAGGGTTTGGGGTTTAGGGTTGAGCGTTTAGGGTTTGGGCTTTTTGGGTTTTAAGTTTTAGGGTTTCAATGTTAGAGTTATAGGTTTTCCCTGTTTGGGTTTTAGGTTTAACCCTAGAGGGTTAGTGTTAAGGGTTTTAGGGTTTAGGGTTTAGGGTTTTGTGATTCAAGGTTTTATGGTATAGGGTTTAGGGTTTAGGGTTTAGGATTTCCGCGGTTTTGGGGTTTCAATGTTAGGGTTATAGGTTTTCCATGTTAGGGTTTTAGGGTTTAACCACAGAGGGTTTAGGGTTAAGGTTATAGGGTTAGCGTTTAGGGTTTAGGCTTTTTTGGGTTTTAAGGTTTAGGAGTATCAATGTTAGGGTTATAGGTTTTTCAGTGTTTGGGTTTTAGGGTATAACCCTACGGGGGTTTAGGGTTAAAGGGTATTATGGTTTTAGGGTTTAGGGTTTTTGTGATTCAAGGTTTTATGGTATAGGGTTTAGGGTATGGGGTTTGGGTTTAGGGTTTAGGGTTTAGGGTTTTGGCTTTTTTGGGTTTTAAGCTTTGGGGTTTAGGATTTCAGGGGGTTTTGGGTTTTAGGGTTTCAATGTTAGGTTTATAGGTTTTCCATGTTAGGGTTTTAGGGTTAACCATAGAGGGTTTAGTGTTAAGGGTATAGGGTTTGCGTTTAGGGTTTAGGCTTTTTTGGGTGTTAAGGTTTAGGGTTTCAATGTTAGGTTTATAGGTTTTCCATGTTTGGGTTTTAGGGTTTAACCCTAGAGGGTTTAGGGTTAAGGGTATTAGGGTTTAGGGTTTTGGGTTTTGTGATTCAAGGTTTTATGGTATAGGGTTTAGGGTTTGGGGTTTAGGGTTTAGGGTTTGGGTTTAGGGTTTCGGTTTAGGGTTTAGGGTTTAGGGTATAAGGTTTAGGGTTTGGGCTTTTTGGGTTTTAAGCTTTAGGGTTTAGGATTTCCGGGGTTTTGGGTTTTGGGGTTCCAATGTTAGGGTTATAGGTTTTCCATGTTAGGGTTTTAGGGTTAACCATAGAGGGTTTAGTGTTAAGGGTATAGGGTTTAGGGTTTTGTGATTCAAGGTTTTATGGTATAGGGTTTAGGGTTTAGGGTTTGGGGTTTAGGGTTTAGGGTTTAGGGTTTGGGCTTTTTGGGTTTTAAGGTTTAGGGTTTCAATGTTTGGGTTATAGGTTTTCCATGTTTGGGTTTTAGGGTTTAGGGTTTTGGGTTTTGTGATTCAAGGTTTTATGGTGTAAGGTTTAGGGTTTAGGATTTAGCGTTTAGGGTTTAGGATTTATGGTTTAGGGTTTTGTGATTCAAGGTTTTATGGTATAGGTTTTAGGGTTTAGGGTTTGGGGTTTAGGGTTGAGCGTTTAGGGTTTGGGCTTTTTGGGTTTTAAGTTTTAGGGTTTCAATGTTAGAGTTATAGGTTTTCCCTGTTTGGGTTTTAGGGTTTAACCCTAGAGGGTTAGTGTTAAGGGTTTTAGGGTTTAGGGTTTAGGGTTTTGTGATTCAAGGTTTTATGGTATAGGGTTTAGGGTTTAGGGTTTAGGATTTCCGCGGTTTTGGGGTTTCAATGTTAGGGTTATAGGTTTTCCATGTTAGGGTTTTAGGGTTTAACCCTAGAGGGTTTAGGGTTAAGGTTATAGGGTTAGCGTTTAGGGTTTAGGCTTTTTGGGTTTTAAGGTTTAGGGTATCAATGTTAGGGTTATAGGTTTTCCGTGTTTGGGTTTTAGGGTATAACCCTACAGGGTTTAGGGTTAAGGGTATTATGGTTTAGGGTTTAGGGTTTTGTGATTCAAGGTTTTATGGTATAGGGTTTAGGGTATGGGGTTTGGGTTTAGGGTTTAGGGTTTAGGGTTTTGGCTTTTTGGGTTTTAAGCTTTGGGGTTTAGGATTTCAGGGGTTTTGGGTTTTAGGGTTTCAATGTTAGGTTTATAGGTTTTCCATGTTAGGGTTTTAGGGTTAACCATAGAGGGTTTAGTGTTAAGGGTATAGGGTTTGCGTTTAGGGTTTAGGCTTTTTGGGTGTTAAGGTTTAGGGTTTCAATGTTAGGTTTATAGGTTTTCCATGTTTGGGTTTTAGGGTTTAACCCTAGAGGTTTTAGGGTTAAGGGTATTAGGGTTTAGGGTTTTGGGTTTTGTGATTCAAGGTTTTATGGTATAGGGTTTAGGGTTTGGGGTTTAGGGTTTAGGGTTTGGGTTTAGGGTTTCGGTTTAGGGTTTAGGGTTTAGGGTATAAGGTTTAGGGTATGGGCTTTTTGGGTTTTAAGCTTTAGGGTTTAGGATTTCCGGGGTTTTGGGTTTTGGGGTTCCAATGTTAGGGTTATAGGTTTTCCATGTTAGGGTTTTAGGGTTAACCATAGAGGGTTTAGTGTTAAGGGTATAGGGTTTAGGGTTTTGTGATTCAAGGTTTTATGGTATAGGGTTTAGGGTTTAGGGTTTGGGGTTTAGGGTTTAGGGTTTAGGGTTTGGGCTTTTTGGGTTTTAAGGTTTAGGGTTTCAATGTTAGGGTTATAGGTTTTCCATGTTTGGGTTTTAGGGTTTAGGGTTTTGGGTTTTGTGATTCAAGGTTTTATGGTATAAGGTTTAGGGTTTAGGATTTAGCGTTTAGTGTTTAGGGTTTATGGTTTAGGGTTTTGTGATTCAAGGTTTTATGGTATAGGATTTAGGGTTTAGGGTTTGGGGTTTAGGGTTTAGGGTTTAGGGTTTGGGCTTTTTGGGTTTTAAGGTTTAGGGTTTCAATGTTAGAGTTATACGTTTTCCCTGTTTGGGTTTTAGGGTTTAACCCAAGAGGGTTAGTGTTAAGGGTTTTAGGGTTTAGGGTTTAGGGTTTTGTGATTCAAGGTTTTATGGTATAGGGTTTAGGGTTTAGGATTTCCGGGGTTTTGGGGTTTCAATGTTAGGGTTATAGGTTTTCCATGTTAGGGTTTTAGGGTTTAACCCTAGAGGGTTTAGGGTTAAGGGTATAGGGTTAGCGTTTAGGGTTTAGGCTTTTTGGGTTTTAAGGTTTAGGGTTTCAATGTTAGGGTTATAGGTTTTCCATGTTTGGGTTTTAGGGTATAACCCTACAGGGTTTAGGGTTAAGGGTTTTATGGGTTTAGGGTTTAGGGTTTTGTGATTCAAGGTTTTATGGTATATGGTTTAGGGTATAGGGTTTAGGTTTAGGGTTTGGGTTTAGGGTTTAGGGTTTAGGGTTTGGGCTTTTTGGGTTTTAAGCTTTGGGGTTTAGGATTTCAGGGGTTTTGGGTTTTAGGGTTTCAATGTTAGGTTTATAGGTTTTCCACTTTAGGGTTTTAGGGTTTAACCCTAGAGGGTTTAGGGTAAAGGGTATAGGGTTTAGGGTTTAGGGTTTTGTGATTCAAGGTTTTATGGTATAGGGTTTAGGGTTTAGGGTTTGGGGTTTAGGGTTTAGGGTTTGGGCTTTTTGGGTTTAGGGTTTTGTGTTTCAATGTTAGAGTTTAGGGTTTAGGGTTTAGGGTTTCTTGATTCAAGGTTTTATGGTATAGGGTTTAGGGTTTAGGGTTTGGAGTTTAGGGTTTGGGCTTTTTGGGTTTTAAGGTTTAGGGTTTCAATGTTAGGGTTATAGGTTTTCCATGTTTGGGTTTTAGGGTTTAACCCTAGAGGGTTTAGGGTTAAGGGTGTTAGGGTTTAGGGTTTTGGGTTTTGTGATTCAAGGTTTTATGGTATAAGGTTTAGGGTTTGGGATTTTTGGGTTTTAAGCTTTAGGGTTTAGGATTTCCGGGGTTTTGGGTTTTGGGGTTCCAATGATAGGGTTATAGGTTTTCCATGTTAGGGTTTTAGGGTTAACCATAGAGGGTTTAGTGTTAAGGGTATAGGGTTTAGGGTTTTGTGATTCAAGGTTTTATGGTATAGGGTTTAGGGTTTAGGGTTTGGGGTTTAGGGTTTAGGGTTTAGGGTTTGGGCTTTTTGGGTTTTAAGGTTTAGGGTTTCAATGTTAGAGTTATACGTTTTCCCTGTTTGGGTTTTAGGGTTTAACCCAAGAGGGTTAGTGTTAAGGGTTTTAGGGTTTAGGGTTTAGGGTTTTGTGATTCAAGGTTTTATGGTATAGGGTTTAGGGTTTAGGATTTAGGGGTTTTGGGGGTTTTCAATGTTAGGGTTATAGGTTTTCCATGTTAGGGTTTTAGGGTTTAACCCTAGAAAGGGTTTAGGGTTAAGGGTATAGGGTTAGCGTTTAGGGTTTAGGCGTTTTGGGTTTTTAAGGTTTAGGGTTTCAATGTTAGGGTTATAGGTTTTTAGTGTTTGGGTTTTAGGGTATAACCTACGGGGGTTTAGGGTTAAGGGTATTATGGGTTTTAGGGTTTAGGGTTTTGTGATTCAAGGTTTTATGGTATAGGGTTTAGGGTATGGGGTTTGGGTTTAGGGTTTAGGGTTTAGGGTTTTGGCTTTTTGGGTTTTAAGCTTTGGGGTTTAGGATTTCAGGGGTTTTGGGTTTTAGGGTTTCAATGTTAGGTTTATAGGTTTTCCATGTTAGGGTTTTAGGGTTAACCATAGAGGGTTTAGTGTTAAGGGTATAGGGTTTGCGTTTAGGGTTTAGGCTTTTTTGGGTGTTAAGGTTTAGGGTTTCAATGTTAGGTTTATAGGTTTTCCATGTTTGGGTTTTAGGGTTTAACCCTAGAGGGTTTAGGGTTAAGGGTATTAGGGTTTAGGGTTTTGGGTTTTGTGATTCAAGGTTTTATGGTATAGGGTTTAGGGTATGGGGTTTGGGTTTAGGGTTTAGGGTTTAGGGTTTTGGCTTTTTGGGTTTTAAGCTTTGGGGTTTAGGATTTCGGGGGTTTTGGGTTTTAGGGGTTTCAATGTTAGGTTTATAGGTTTTTCCATGTTAGGGTTTTAGGGTTAACCATAGAGGGTTTAGTGTTAAGGGTATAGGGTTTGCGTTTAGGGTTTAGGCTTTTTGGGTGTTAAGGTTTAGGGTTTCAATGTTAGGTTTATAGGTTTTCCATGTTTGGGTTTTAGGGTTTAACCCTAGAGGGTTTAGGGTTAAGGGTATTAGGGTTTAGGGTTTTGGGTTTTGTGATTCAAGGTTTTATGGTATAGGGTTTAGGGTTTGGGGTTTAGGGTTTAGGGTTTGGGTTTAGGGTTTCGGTTTAGGGTTTAGGGTTTAGGGTATAAGGTTTAGGGTATGGGCTTTTTGGGTTTTAAGCTTTAGGGTTTAGGATTTAGGGGTTTTGGGTTTTGGGGTTCCAATGTTAGGGTTATAGGTTTTCCATGTTAGGGTTTTAGGGTTAACCATAGAGGGTTTAGTGTTAAGGGTATAGGGTTTAGGGGTTTTTGTGATTCAAGGTTTTATGGTATAGGGTTTAGGGTTTAGGGTTTGGGGTTTAGGGTTTAGGGTTTAGGGTTTGGGCTTTTTTGGGTTTTTAAGGTTTAGGGTTTCAATGTTAGGGTTATAGGTTTTTCCATGTTTGGGTTTTTAGGGTTTAGGGTTTTGGGTTTTTGTGATTCGAGGTTTTTATGGTATAAGGTTTAGGGTTTAGGATTTAGCGTTTAGTGTTTAGGGTTTATGGTTTAGGGGTTTTTGTGATTCGAGGTTTTATGGTATAGGATTTAGGGTTTAGGGTTTGGGGGTTTAGGGTTTAGGGTTTAGGGTTTGGGCTTTTTTGGGTTTTTAAGGTTTAGGGTTTCAATGTTAGAGTTATACGTTTTTCCACTGTTTGGGTTTTAGGGTTTAACCCAAGAGGGTTAGTGTTAAGGGTTTTAGGGTTTAGGGTTTAGGGTTTTGTGATTCGAGGTTTTATGGTATAGGGTTTAGGGTTTAGGATTTACAGGGGTTTTGGGGTTTCAATGTTAGGGTTATAGGGTTTTTCCATGTTAGGGTTTTAGGGTTTAACCACTAGAAAGGGTTTAGGGTTAAGGGTATAGGGTTAGCGTTTAGGGGTTTAGGCGTTTTTGGGTTTTTAAGGTTTAGGGTTTCAATGTTAGGGTTATAGGTTTTCCATGTTTGGGTTTTAGGGTATAACCCTACAGGGTTTAGGGTTAAGGGTTTTATGGTTTAGGGTTTAGGGTTTTGTGATTCAAGGTTTTATGGTATATGGTTTAGGGTATAGGGTTTAGGTTTAGGGTTTGGGTTTTAGGGTTTAGGGTTTAGGGTTTGGGCTTTTTGGGTTTTAAGCTTTGGGGTTTAGGATTTCAGGGGTTTTGGGTTTTAGGGTTTCAATGTTAGGTTTATAGGTTTTCCACTTTAGGGTTTTAGGGTTTAACCCTAGAGGGTTTAGGGTAAAGGGTATAGGGTTTAGGGTTTAGGGTTTTGTGATTCGAGGTTTTATGGTATAGGGTTTAGGGTTTAGGGTTTGGGGGTTTAGGGTTTAGGGTTTGGGCTTTTTGGGTTTAGGGTTTTGTGTTTCAATGTTAGAGTTTAGGGTTTAGGGTTTAGGGTTTCTTGATTCAAGGTTTTATGGTATAGGGTTTAGGGTTTAGGGTTTGGAGTTTAGGGTTTGGGCTTTTTTGGGGTTTTAAGGTTTAGGGTTTCAATGTTAGGGTTATAGGTTTTCCATGTTTGGGTTTTAGGGTTTAACCCTAGAGGGTTTAGGGTTAAGGGTTTTAGGGTTTAGGGTTTTGGGTTTTGTGATTCAAGGTTTTATGGTATAAGGTTTAGGGTTTGGGATTTTTGGGTTTTTAAGCTTTAGGGTTTAGGATTTCAGGGGTTTTGGGTTTTGGGGTTCAATGATAGGGTTATAGGTTTTCCATGTTAGGGTTTTAGGGTTAACCATAGAGGGTTTAGTGTTAAGGGTATAGGGTTTAGGGTTTTGTGATTCAAGGTTTTATGGTATAGGGTTTAGGGTTTAGGGTTTGGGGTTTAGGGTTTAGGGTTTAGGGTTTGGGCTTTTTGGGTTTTAAGGTTTAGGGTTTCAATGTTAGAGTTATACGTTTTCCCTGTTTGGGTTTTAGGGTTTAACCCTAAGAGGGTTAGTGTTAAGGGTTTTTAGGGTTTAGGGTTTAGGGTTTTGTGATTCAAGGTTTTATGGTATAGGGTTTAGGGTTTAGGATTTCAGGGGTTTTGGGGTTTCAATGTTAGGGTTATAGGTTTTCCATGTTAGGGTTTTAGGGTTTAACCCTAGAGGGTTTAGGGTTAAGGGGTATAGGGGTTAGCGTTTAGGGTTTAGGCGTTTTGGGTTTTTAAGGTTTAGGGTTTCAATGTTAGGGTTATAGGTTTTTCAGTGTTTGGGTTTTAGGGTATAACCCTACGGGGGTTTAGGGTTAAGGGTATTATGGTTTAGGGTTTAGGGTTTTGTGATTCAAGGTTTTTATGGTATAGGGTTTAGGGTATGGGGTTTGGGTTTAGGGGTTTAGGGTTTAGGGTTTTGGCTTTTTGGGTTTTAAGCTTTGGGGTTTAGGATTTCGAGGGGTTTTGGGTTTTAGGGTTTCAATGTTAGGTTTATAGGTTTTCCATGTTAGGGTTTTAGGGTTAACCATAGAGGGTTTAGTGTTAAGGGTATAGGGTTTGCGTTTAGGGTTTAGGCTTTTTTGGGTGTTAAGGTTTAGGGTTTCAATGTTAGGTTTATAGGTTTTCCATGTTTGGGTTTTAGGGTTTAACCACTGAGGGTTTAGGGTTAAGGGTATTAGGGTTTAGGGTTTTGGGTTTTGTGATTCAAGGTTTTATGGTATAGGGTTTAGGGTTTGGGGGTTTAGGGTTTAGGGTTTGGGTTTAGGGTTTCGGTTTAGGGTTTAGGGTTTAGGGTATAAGGTTTAGGGTTTGGGCTTTTTTGGGTTTTAAGCTTTAGGGTTTAGGATTTCAGGGGTTTTGGGTTTTGGGGGTTCCAATGTTAGGGTTATAGGTTTTCCATGTTAGGGTTTTAGGGTTAACCATAGAGGGTTTAGTGTTAAGGGTATAGGGTTTAGGGTTTTGTGATTCAAGGTTTTATGGTATAGGGTTTAGGGTTTAGGGTTTGGGGTTTGGGGTTTAGGGTTTAGGGTTTGGGCATTTTGGGTTTTAAGGTTTAGGGTTTCAATGTTTGGGTTATAGGTTTTCCATGTTTGGGTTTTTAGGGTTCAGGGTTTTGGGTTTTGTGATTCAAGGTTTTATGGTGTAAGGTTTAGGGTTTAGGATTTAGCGTTTAGGGTTTAGGATTTATGGTTTAGGGTTTTGTGATTCAAGGTTTTATGGTATAGGTTTTAGGGTTTAGGGTTTGGGGGTTTAGGGTTGAGCGTTTAGGGTTTGGGCTTTTTGGGTTTTAAGTTTTAGGGTTTCAATGTTAGAGTTATAGGTTTTTCCTGTTTGGGTTTTAGGGTTTAACCACAGAGGGTTAGTGTTAAGGGTTTTAGGGTTTAGGGTTTAGGGTTTTGTGATTCGAGGTTTTATGGTATAGGGTTTAGGGTTTAGGGTTTAGGATTTCCGCGGTTTTGGGGTTTCAATGTTAGGGTTATAGGTTTTCCATGTTAGGGTTTTAGGGTTTAACCCTACAGAGGGTTTAGGGTTAAGGTTATAGGGTTAGCGTTTAGGGTTTAGGCTTTTTGGGTTTTAAGGTTTAGGGGTATCAATGTTAGGGTTATAGGTTTTCCGTGTTTGGGTTTTAGGGTATAACCCTACAGGGTTTAGGGTTAAGGGTATTATGGTTTAGGGTTTAGGGTTTTGTGATTCAAGGTTTTATGGTATAGGGTTTAGGGTATGGGGTTTGGGTTTAGGGTTTAGGGTTTAGGGTTTTGGCTTTTTGGGTTTTAAGCTTTGGGGTTTAGGATTTCGGGGGTTTTGGGTTTTAGGGTTTCAATGTTAGGTTTATAGGTTTTTCCATGTTAGGGGTTTTAGGGTTAACCATAGAGGGTTTAGTGTTAAGGGTATAGGGTTTTGCGTTTAGGGTTTAGGCTTTTTGGGTGTTAAGGTTTAGGGTTTCAATGTTAGGTTTATAGGTTTTCCATGTTTGGGTTTTAGGGTTTAACCACTAGAGGGTTTAGGGTTAAGGGTATTAGGGGTTTAGGGTTTTGGGTTTTGTGATTCAAGGTTTTATGGTATAGGGTTTAGGGTTTGGGGTTTAGGGTTTAGGGTTTGGGTTTAGGGTTTCGGTTTAGGGTTTAGGGTTTAGGGTATAAGGTTTAGGGTTTGGGCTTTTTGGGTTTTAAGCTTTAGGGTTTAGGATTTAGGGGTTTTGGGTTTTGGGGGTTCCAATGTTAGGGTTATAGGTTTTCCATGTTAGGGTTTTAGGGTTAACCATAGAGGGTTTAGTGTTAAGGGTATAGGGTTTAGGGTTTTGTGATTCAAGGTTTTTATGGTATAGGGTTTAGGGTTTAGGGGTTTGGGGGTTTAGGGTTTAGGGTTTAGGGTTTGGGCTTTTTGGGTTTTTAAGGTTTAGGGTTTCAATGTTAGGGTTATAGGTTTTCCATGTTTGGGTTTTAGGGTTTAGGGTTTTGGGTTTTTGATTCAAGGTTTTATGGCATATGGTTTAGGGTTTAGGATTTAGCGTTTAGGGTTTAGGGTTTATGGTTTAGGGTTTTGTGATTCAAGGTTTTATGGTATAGGATTTAGGGTTTAGGGTTTGGGGTTTAGGGTTTAGGGTTTAGGGTTTGGGCTTTTTGGGTTTTAAGGTTTAGGGTTTCAATGTTAGAGTTATACGTTTTCCCTGTTTGGGTTTTAGGGTTTAACCCAAGAGGGTTAGTGTTAAGGGTTTTAGGGTTTAGGGTTTAGGGTTTTTGTGATTCAAGGTTTTATGGTATAGGGTTTAGGGTTTAGGATTTAGGGGTTTTGGGGGTTTTCAATGTTAGGGTTATAGGTTTTCCATGTTAGGGTTTTAGGGTTTAACCACTAGAGGGTTTTCAGGGTTAAGGGTATAGGGTTAGCGTTTAGGGTTTAGGCGTTTTGGGTTTTAAGGTTTAGGGTTTCAATGTTAGGGTTATAGGTTTTCCATGTTTGGGTTTTAGGGTATAACCTACCAGGGTTTAGGGTTAAGGGTTTTATGGTTTAGGGTTTAGGGTTTTGTGATTCAAGGTTTTATGGTATATGGTTTAGGGTATAGGGTTTGGGTTTAGGGTTTGGGTTTAGGGTTTAGGGTTTAGGGTTTGGGCTTTTTGGGTTTTAAGCTTTGGGGTTTAGGATTTCAGGGGTTTTGGGTTTTAGGGTTTCAATGTTAGGTTTATAGGTTTTCCACTTTAGGGTTTTAGGGTTTAACCCTAGAGGGTTTAGGGTAAAGGGTATAGGGTTTAGGGTTTAGGGTTTTGTGATTCAAGGTTTTATGGTATAGGGTTTAGGGTTTAGGGTTTGGGGGTTTAGGGTTTAGGGGTTTGGGCTTTTTTGGGTTTAGGGTTTTGTGTTTCAATGTTAGAGTTTAGGGTTTAGGGTTTAGGGTTTCTTGATTCAAGGTTTTTATGGTATAGGGTTTAGGGTTTAGGGTTTGGAGTTTAGGGTTTGGGCTTTTTTGGGTTTTTAAGGTTTAGGGTTTCAATGTTAGGGTTATAGGTTTTCCATGTTTGGGTTTTAGGGTTTAACCACTGAAAGGGTTTAGGGTTAAGGGTGTTAGGGTTTAGGGTTTTGGGTTTTGTGATTCAAGGTTTTATGGTATAAGGTTTAGGGTTTGGGATTTTTGGGTTTTAAGCTTTAGGGTTTAGGATTTCCGGGGTTTTGGGTTTTGGGGTTCCAATGATAGGGTTATAGGTTTTCCATGTTAGGGTTTTAGGGTTAACCATAGAGGGTTTAGTGTTAAGGGTATAGGGTTTAGGGTTTTGTGATTCAAGGTTTTATGGTATAGGGTTTAGGGTTTAGGGTTTGGGGTTTAGGGTTTAGGGTTTAGGGTTTGGGCTTTTTGGGTTTTAAGGTTTAGGGTTTCAATGTTAGAGTTATACGTTTTTCCACTGTTTGGGTTTTAGGGTTTAACCCTGAGAGGGTTAGTGTTAAGGGTTTTTAGGGTTTAGGGTTTAGGGTTTTGTGATTCAAGGTTTTATGGTATAGGGTTTAGGGTTTAGGATTTCAGGGGTTTTGGGGTTTCAATGTTAGGGTTATAGGTTTTCCATGTTAGGGTTTTAGGGTTTAACCCTAGAGGTTTAGGGTTAAGGGTATAGGGTTAGCGTTTAGGGTTTAGGCGTTTTGGGTTTTAAGGTTTAGGGTTTCAATGTTAGGGTTATAGGTTTTCCGTGTTTGGGTTTTAGGGTATAACCCTACAGGGTTTAGGGTTAAGGGTATTATGGTTTAGGGTTTAGGGTTTTGTGATTCAAGGTTTTATGGTATAGGGTTTAGGGTATGGGGTTTGGGTTTAGGGTTTAGGGTTTAGGGTTTTGGCTTTTTGGGTTTTAAGCTTTGGGGTTTAGGATTTCAGGGGTTTTGGGTTTTAGGGTTTCAATGTTAGGTTTATAGGTTTTCCATGTTAGGGTTTTAGGGTTAACCATAGAGGGTTTAGTGTTAAGGGTATAGGGTTTGCGTTTAGGGTTTAGGCTTTTTGGGTGTTAAGGTTTAGGGTTTCAATGTTAGGTTTATAGGTTTTCCATGTTTGGGTTTTAGGGTTTAACCCTAGAGGGTTTAGGGTTAAGGGTATTAGGGTTTAGGGTTTTGGGTTTTGTGATTCAAGGTTTTATGGTATAGGGTTTAGGGTTTGGGGTTTAGGGTTTAGGGTTTGGGTTTAGGGTTTCGGTTTAGGGTTTAGGGTTTAGGGTATAAGGTTTAGGGTTTGGGCTTTTTGGGTTTTAAGCTTTAGGGTTTAGGATTTCCGGGGTTTTGGGTTTTGGGGTTCCAATGTTAGGGTTATAGGTTTTCCATGTTAGGGTTTTAGGGTTAACCATAGAGGGTTTAGTGTTAAGGGTATAGGGTTTAGGGTTTTGTGATTCAAGGTTTTATGGTATAGGGTTTAGGGTTTAGGGTTTGGGGTTTAGGGTTTAGGGTTTAGGGTTTGGGCTTTTTGGGTTTTAAGGTTTAGGGTTTCAATGTTAGAGTTATACGTTTTCCCTGTTTGGGTTTTAGGGTTTAACCCAAGAGGGTTAGTGTTAAGGGTTTTAGGGTTTAGGGTTTAGGGTTTTGTGATTCAAGGTTTTATGGTATAGGGTTTAGGGTTTAGGATTTCGGGGTTTTGGGGGTTTTCAATGTTAGGGTTATAGGTTTTTCCATGTTAGGGTTTTAGGGTTTAACCACTAGAGGGTTTAGGAGTTAAGGGTATAGGGTTAGCGTTTAGGGTTTAGGCGTTTTGGGTTTTTAAGGTTTAGGGTTTCAATGTTAGGGTTATAGGTTTTCCATGTTTGGGTTTTAGGGTATAACCTACGGGGGTTTAGGGTTAAGGGTTTTATGGTTTAGGGTTTAGGGTTTTGTGATTCAAGGTTTTATGGTATATGGTTTAGGGTATAGGGTTTAGGTTTAGGGTTTGGGTTTAGGGTTTAGGGTTTAGGGTTTGGGCTTTTTGGGTTTTAAGCTTTGGGGTTTAGGATTTCAGGGGTTTTGGGTTTTAGGGTTTCAATGTTAGGTTTATAGGTTTTCCACTTTAGGGTTTTAGGGTTTAACCCTAGAGGGTTTAGGGTAAAGGGTATAGGGTTTAGGGTTTAGGGTTTTGTGATTCAAGGTTTTATGGTATAGGGTTTAGGGTTTAGGGTTTGGGGTTTAGGGTTTAGGGTTTGGGCTTTTTGGGTTTAGGGTTTTGTGTTTCAATGTTAGAGTTTAGGGTTTAGGGTTTAGGGTTTCTTGATTCAAGGTTTTATGGTATAGGGTTTAGGGTTTAGGGTTTGGAGTTTAGGGTTTGGGCTTTTTGGGTTTTAAGGTTTAGGGTTTCAATGTTAGGGTTATAGGTTTTCCATGTTTGGGTTTTAGGGTTTAACCACAGAAGGGTTTAGGGTTAAGGGTGTTAGGGTTTAGGGTTTTGGGTTTTGTGATTCAAGGTTTTATGGTATAAGGTTTAGGGTTTGGGATTTTTGGGTTTTTAAGCTTTAGGGTTTAGGATTTAGGGGTTTTGGGTTTTGGGGTTCCAATGATAGGGTTATAGGTTTTTCCATGTTAGGGTTTTAGGGTTAACCATAGAGGGTTTAGTGTTAAGGGTATAGGGTTTAGGGTTTTGTGATTCAAGGTTTTATGGTATAGGGTTTAGGGTTTAGGGTTTGGGGTTTAGGGTTTAGGGTTTAGGGTTTGGGCTTTTTGGGTTTTAAGGTTTAGGGTTTCAATGTTAGAGTTATACGTTTTCCACTGTTTGGGTTTTAGGGTTTAACCCTAGAGGGTTAGTGTTAAGGGTTTTAGGGTTTAGGGTTTAGGGTTTTGTGATTCAAGGTTTTATGGTATAGGGTTTAGGGTTTAGGATTTCAGGGGTTTTGGGGTTTTCAATGTTAGGGTTATAGGTTTTCCATGTTAGGGTTTTAGGGTTTAACCCTAGAGGGTTTAGGGTTAAGGGTATAGGGTTAGCGTTTAGGGTTTAGGCTTTTTGGGTTTTAAGGTTTAGGGTTTCAATGTTAGGGTTATAGGTTTTCCATGTTTGGGTTTTAGGGTATAACCCTACGGGGGTTCTAGGAGTTAAGGGTTTTATGGTTTTAGGGTTTAGGGTTTTGTGATTCAAGGTTTTATGGTATATGGTTTAGGGTATAGGGTTTAGGTTTAGGGTTTGGGTTTAGGGTTTAGGGTTTAGGGTTTGGGCTTTTTGGGTTTTTAAGCTTTGGGGTTTAGGATTTCGGGGGTTTTGGGTTTTAGGGTTTCAATGTTAGGTTTATAGGTTTTCCACTTTAGGGTTTTAGGGTTTAACCCTAGAGGGTTTAGGGTAAAGGGTATAGGGTTTAGGGTTTAGGGTTTTGTGATTCAAGGTTTTATGGTATAGGGTTTAGGGGTTTAGGGTTTGGGGTTTAGGGTTTAGGGTTTGGGCTTTTTGGGTTTAGGGTTTTGTGTTTCAATGTTAGAGTTTAGGGTTTAGGGTTTAGGGTTTCTTGATTCAAGGTTTTATGGTATAGGGTTTAGGGTTTAGGGTTTGGAGTTTAGGGTTTGGGCTTTTTGGGTTTTAAGGTTTAGGGTTTCAATGTTAGGGTTATAGGTTTTCCATGTTTGGGTTTTAGGGTTTAACCCTAGAGGGTTTAGGGTTAAGGGTGTTAGGGTTTAGGGTTTTGGGTTTTGTGATTCAAGGTTTTATGGTATAAGGTTTAGGGTTTGGGATTTTTGGGTTTTAAGCTTTAGGGTTTAGGATTTCAGGGGTTTTGGGTTTTGGGGTTCCAATGATAGGGTTATAGGTTTTCCATGTTAGGGTTTTAGGGTTAACCATAGAGGGGTTTAGTGTTAAGGGTATAGGGTTTAGGGGTTTTGTGATTCAAGGTTTTTATGGTATAGGGTTTAGGGTTTAGGGTTTGGGGGTTTAGGGTTTACGGTTTAGGGTTTGGGCTTTTTGGGTTTTTAAGGTTTAGGGTTTCAATGTTAGGGTTATAGGTTTTCCATGTTTGGGTTTTAGGGTTTAGGGTTTTGAGTTTTGTGATTCAAGGTTTTATGGTATAAGGTTTAGGGTTTAGGATTTAGCGTTTAGGGTTTAGGATTTATGGTTTAGGGTTTTGTGATTCAAGGTTTTATGGTATAGGATTTAGGGTTTAGGGTTTGGGGTTTAGGGTTGAGCGTTTAGGGTTTGGGCTTTTTGGGTTTTAAGTTTTAGGGTTTCAATGTTAGAGTTATAGGTTTTCCCTGTTTGGGTTTTAGGGTTTAACCCTAGAGGGTTAGTGTTAAGGGTTTTAGGGTTTAGGGTTTAGGGTTTTGTGATTCAAGGTTTTATGGTATAGGGTTTAGGGTTTAGGGTTTAGGATTTCGCGGTTTTGGGGGTTTCAATGTTAGGGTTATAGGTTTTCCATGTTAGGGTTTAACCACTGAGGGTTTAGGGTTAAGGTTATAGGGTTAGCGTTTAGGGGTTTAGGCTTTTTGGGTTTTAAGGTTTAGGGTATCAATGTTAGGGTTATAGGATTTCCATGTTTGGGTTTTAGGGTATAACCCTACAGGGTTTAGGGTTAAGGGTATTATGGTTTAGGGTTTAGGGTTTTGTGATTCAAGGTTTTATGGTATAGGGTTTAGGGTATGGGGTTTGGGTTTAGGGTTTGGGTTTAGGGTTTAGGGTTTAGGGTTTTGGCTTTTTGGGTTTTAAGCTTTGGGGTTTAGGATTTCAGGGGTTTTGGGTTTTAGGGTTTCAATGTAAGGTTTATAGGTTTTCCATGTTAGGGTTTTAGGGTTAACCATAGAGGGTTTAGTGTTAAGGGTATAGGGTTTAGGGTTTAGGGTTTTGTGATTCAAGGTTTTATGGTATAGGGTTTAGGGTTTAGGGTTTGGGGTTTAGGGTTTAGGGTTTAGGGTTTGGGCTTTTTGGGTTTAGGGTTTTGTGTTTCAATGTTAGAGTTTAGGGTTTAGGGTTTCTTGATTCAAGGTTTTATGGTATAGGGTTTAGGGTTTAGGGTTTGGAGTTTAGGGTTTGGGCTTTTTGGGTTTTAAGGTTTAGGGTTTCAATGTTAGGGTTATAGGTTTTCCATGTTTGGGTTTTAGGTTTAACCCTAGAGGGTTTAGGGTTAAGGGTGTTAGGGTTTAGGGTTTTGGGTTTTGTGATTCAAGGTTTTATGGTATAAGGTTTAGGGTTTGGGGTTTAGGGTTTAGGGTTTGGGTTTAGGGTTTTGGTTTAGGGTATAGGGTTTAGGGTTTGGGCTTTTTGGGTTTTAAGCTTTAGGGTTTAGGATTTCCGGGGTTTTGGGTTTTGGGGTTCCAATGTTAGGGTTATAGGTTTTCCATGTTAGGGTTTTAGGGTTAACCATAGAGGGTTTAGTGTTAAGGGTATAGGGTTTAGGGTTTTGTGATTCAAGGTTTTATGGTATAGGGTTTAGGGTTTAGTGTTTGGGGTTTAGGGTTTAGGGTTTAGGGTTTCGGCTTTTTGGGTGTTAAGGTTTAGGGTTTCAATGTTAGGGTTATAGGTTTTCCATGTTTGGGTTTTAGGGTTTAGGGTTTTGGGTTTTGTGATTCAAGGTTTTATGGTATAAGGTTTAGGGTTTAGGATTTAGCGTTTAGGGTTTAGGGTTTATGGTTTAGGGTTTTGTGATTCAAGGTTTTATGGTATAGGATTTAGGGTTTAGGGTTTGGGGTTTAGGGTTGAGGGTTTAGGGTTTGGGCTTTTTGGGTTTTAAGGTTTAGGGTTTCAATGTTAGAGTTATAGGTTTTCCCTGTTTGGGTTTTAGGGTTTAACCCTAGAGGGTTAGTGTTAAGGGTTTTAGGGTTTAGGGATTAGGGTTTTGTGATTCAAGGTTTTATGGTATAGGGTTTAGGGTTTAGGGTTTAGGATTTCCGGGGTTTTGGGGTTTCAATGTTAGAGGGTTATAGGTTTTCCATGTTAGGGTTTTAGGGTTTAACCCTAGAGGGTTTAGGGTTAAGGATATAGGGTTAACGTTTAGGGTTTAGGCTTTTTGGGTTTTAAGGTTTAGGGTTTCAATGTTAGGGTTATAGGTTTTCCATGTTTGGGTTTTTGGGTATAACCCTACAGGGTTTAGGGTTAAGGGTATTATGGTTTAGGCTTTAGGGTTTTGTGATTCAAGGTTTTATGGTATAGGGTTTAGGGTATAGGGTTTGTGTTTAGGGTTTGGGTTTAGGGTTTAGGGTTTAGGGTTTTGGCTTTTTGGGTTTTAAGCTTTGGGGTTTAGGATTTCAGGGGTTTTGGGTTTTAGGGTTTCAATGTAGGTTTATAGGTTTTCCACTTTAGGGTTTTAGGGTTTAACCCTAGAGGGTTTAGGGTAAAGGGTATAGGGTTTAGGGTTTAGGGTTTTGTGATTCAAGGTTTTATGGTATAGGGTTTAGGGTTTAGGGTTTGGGGTTTAGGGTTTAGGGTTTGGGCTTTTTGGGTTTAGGGTTTTGTGTTTCTTGATTCAAGGTTTTATGGTATAGGGTTTAGGGTTTAGGGTTTGGAGTTTAGGGTTTTTGCTTTTTGGGTTTTAAGGTTTAGAGGGTTTCAATGTTAGGGTTATAGGTTTTCCATGTTTGGGTTTTAGGGTTTAACCCTAGAGGGTTTAGGGTTAAGGTTATTAGAGTTTAGGGTTTTAGGTTTTGTGATTCAAGGTTTTATGGTATAGGGTTTAGGGTTTGGAGTTTAGGGTTTAGGGTTTGGGTTTAGGGTTTTGGTTTAGGGTTTAGCGTTTAGGGTTTAGGGTTTTAGGGTTTAGGGTTTAGGGTTTAGGGTTTTGTGATTCAAGGTTTTATGGTATAGGGTTTAGGGTTTGGGGTTTAGGGTTTAGGTTTAGGTTTTAGGGTTTAGGGTTTAGGGTTTGGGCTTTTTGGGTTTTAAGCTTTAGGGTTTAGGATTTCCGGGGTTTTGGGTTTTGCGGTTCCAATGTTAGGGTTATAGGTTTTCCATGTTAGGGTTTTAGGGTTAACCCTAGAGGGTTTAGTGTTAAGGGTTTTAGGGTTTAGGGTTTAGGGTTTTGTGATTCAAGGTTTTATGGTATAGGGTTTAGGGTTTAGGGTTTAGGATTTCAGGGGTTTTGCGGTTTCAGTGTTAGGGTTATAGGTTTTCCATGTTAGGGTTTTAGGGTTTAACCCTAGAGGGTTTAGGGTTAAGGGTATAGGGTTAGCGTTTAGGGTTTACGGTTTGGGTTTTTTGGGTTTTATGGTTTAGGGTTTGAATGTTAGGGTTATAGGTTTTCCATGTTTGGGTTTTAGGGTATAACCCTACAAGGTTTAGGGTTAAGGGTTTTATGGTTTAGGGTTTAGGGTTTTGTGATTCAAGGTTTTATGGTATAGGGTTTAGGGTTTAGGGTTTGGGTTTAGGGTTTGGGTTTAGGGTTTAGGGTTTGGGCTTTTTGGGTTTTAAGCTTTGGGGTTTAGGATTTCAGGGGTTTTGGGTTTTAGGGTTTCAATGTTAGGTTTATAGGTTTTCCACTTTAGAGTTTTAGGGTTTAACCCTAGAGGGTTTAGGGTAAAGGGTATAGGGTTTAGGGTTTAGGGTTTTGTGATTCAAGGTTTTATGGTATAGGGTTTAGGGTTTAGGGTTTGGGGTTTAGGGTTTAGGGTTTGGGCTTTTTGGGTTTTAAGGTTTGGGGTTTCAATGTTAGAGTTTAGGGTTTAGGGTTTAGGGTTTCTTGATTCAAGGTTTTATGGTATAGGGTTTAGGGTTTAGGGTTTGGAGTTTAGGGTTTGGGCTTTTTGGGTTTTGAGGTTTCGGGTAGCAATGTTAGGGTTATAGGTTTTCCATGTTTGGGTTTTAGGGTTTAACCCTACAGGGTTTAGGGTTAAGGGTTTTATGGTTTAGGGTTTAGGGTTTTGTGATTCAAGGTTTTATGGTATATGGTTTAGGGTATAGGGTTTAGGTTTAGGGTTTGGGTTTAGGGTTTAGGGTTTAGGGTTTGGGCTTTTTGGGTTTTAAGCTTTGGGGTTTAGGATTTCAGGGGTTTTGGGTTTTAGGGTTTCAATGTTAGGTTTATAGGTTTTCCACTTTAGGGTTTTAGGGTTTAACCTAGAGGGGTTTAGGGTAAAGGGTATAGGGTTTAGGGTTTAGGGTTTTGTGATTCAAGGTTTTATGGTATAGGGTTTAGGGTTTAGGGTTTGGGGTTTAGGGTTTAGGGTTTGGGCTTTTTGGGTTTAGGGTTTTGTGTTTCAATGTTAGAGTTTAGGGTTTAGGGTTTAGGGTTTCTTGATTCAAGGTTTTATGGTATAGGGTTTAGGGTTTAGGGTTTGGAGTTTAGGGTTTGGGCTTTTTGGGTTTTAAGGTTTAGGGTTTCAATGTTAGGGTTATAGGTTTTCCATGTTTGGGTTTTAGGGTTTAACCACTGAAAGGGTTTAGGGTTAAGGGTGTTAGGGTTTAGGGTTTTTGGGTTTTGTGATTCAAGGTTTTTATGGTATAAGGTTTAGGGTTTGGGATTTTTGGGTTTTAAGCTTTAGGGTTTAGGATTTCAGGGGTTTTGGGTTTTGGGGTTCCAATGATAGGGTTATAGGTTTTCCATGTTAGGGTTTTAGGGTTAACCATAGAGGGTTTAGTGTTAAGGGTATAGGGTTTAGGGTTTTGTGATTCAAGGTTTTATGGTATAGGGTTTAGGGTTTAGGGTTTGGGGTTTAGGGTTTAGGGTTTAGGGTTTGGGCTTTTTTGGGTTTTTAAGGTTTAGGGTTTCAATGTTAGAGTTATACGGTTTTCCCTGTTTGGGTTTTAGGGTTTAACCCTAGAGGGTTAGTGTTAAGGGTTTTAGGGTTTAGGGTTTAGGGTTTTGTGATTCAAGGTTTTATGGTATAGGGTTTAGGGTTTAGGATTTCAGGGGTTTTGGGGTTTCAATGTTAGGGTTATAGGTTTTCCATGTTAGGGTTTTAGGGTTTAACCCTAGAGGGTTTAGGGTTAAGGGTATAGGGTTAGCGTTTAGGGTTTAGGCTTTTTGGGTTTTAAGGTTTAGGGTTTCAATGTTAGGGTTATAGGTTTTCCATGTTTGGGTTTTAGGGTATAACCCTACAGGGTTTAGGGTTAAGGGTTTTATGGTTTAGGGTTTAGGGTTTTGTGATTCAAGGTTTTATGGTATATGGTTTAGGGTATAGGGTTTAGGTTTAGGGTTTGGGTTTAGGGTTTAGGGTTTAGGGTTTGGGCTTTTTGGGTTTTAAGCTTTGGGGTTTAGGATTTCAGGGGTTTTGGGTTTTAGGGTTTCAATGTTAGGTTTATAGGTTTTCCACTTTAGGGTTTTAGGGTTTAACCCTAGAGGGTTTAGGGTAAAGGGTATAGGGTTTAGGGTTTAGGGTTTTGTGATTCAAGGTTTTATGGTATAGGGTTTAGGGTTTAGGGTTTGGGGTTTAGGGTTTAGGGTTTGGGCTTTTTGGGTTTAGGGTTTTGTGTTTCAATGTTAGAGTTTAGGGTTTAGGGTTTAGGGTTTCTTGATTCAAGGTTTTATGGTATAGGGTTTAGGGTTTAGGGTTTGGAGTTTAGGGTTTGGGCTTTTTGGGTTTTAAGGTTTAGGGTTTCAATGTTAGGGTTATAGGTTTTCCATGTTTGGGTTTTAGGGTTTAACCCTAGAGGGTTTAGGGTTAAGGGTGTTAGGGTTTAGGGTTTTGGGTTTTGTGATTCAAGGTTTTATGGTATAGGGTTTAGGGTTTGGGATTTTTGGGTTTTAAGCTTTAGGGTTTAGGATTTCCGGGGTTTTGGGTTTTGGGGTTCCAATGATAGGGTTATAGGTTTTCCATGTTAGGGTTTTAGGGTTAACCATAGAGGGTTTAGTGTTAAGGGTATAGGGTTTAGGGTTTTGTGATTCAAGGTTTTATGGTATAGGGTTTAGGGTTTAGGGTTTGGGGTTTAGGGTTTACGGTTTAGGGTTTGGGCTTTTTGGGTTTTAAGGTTTAGGGTTTCAATGTTAGGGTTATAGGTTTTCCATGTTTGGGTTTTAGGGTTTAGGGTTTTGAGTTTTGTGATTCAAGGTTTTATGGTATAAGGTTTAGGGTTTAGGATTTAGCGTTTAGGGTTTAGGATTTATGGTTTAGGGTTTTGTGATTCAAGGTTTTATGGTATAGGATTTAGGGTTTAGGGTTTGGGGTTTAGGGTTGAGCGTTTAGGGTTTGGGCTTTTTGGGTTTTAAGTTTTAGGGTTTCAATGTTAGAGTTATAGGTTTTCCCTGTTTGGGTTTTAGGGTTTAACCCTAGAGGGTTAGTGTTAAGGGTTTTAGGGTTTAGGGTTTAGGGTTTTGTGATTCAAGGTTTTATGGTATAGGGTTTAGGGTTTAGGGTTTAGGATTTCCGCGGTTTTGGGGTTTCAATGTTAGGGTTATAGGTTTTCCATGTTAGGGTTTAACCCTAGAGGGTTTAGGGTTAAGGTTATAGGGTTAGCGTTTAGGGTTTAGGCTTTTTGGGTTTTAAGGTTTAGGGTATCAATGTTAGGGTTATAGGATTTCCATGTTTGGGTTTTAGGGTATAACCCTACAGGGTTTAGGGTTAAGGGTATTATGGTTTAGGGTTTAGGGTTTTGTGATTCAAGGTTTTATGGTATAGGGTTTAGGGTATGGGGTTTGGGTTTAGGGTTTGGGTTTAGGGTTTAGGGTTTAGGGTTTTGGCTTTTTGGGTTTTAAGCTTTGGGGTTTAGGATTTGGGGGTTTTGGGTTTTAGGGTTTCAATGTAAGGTTTATAGGTTTTTCCATGTTAGGGTTTTAGGGTTAACCATAGAGGGTTTAGTGTTAAGGGTATAGGGGTTTAGGGTTTAGGGTTTTGTGATTCAAGGTTTTATGGTATAGGGTTTAGGGTTTAGGGTTTGGGGGTTTAGGGTTTAGGGTTTAGGGTTTGGGCTTTTTTGGGTTTAGGGTTTTGTGTTTCAATGTTAGAGTTTAGGGTTTAGGGTTTCTTGATTCAAGGTTTTATGGTATAGGGTTTAGGGTTTAGGGTTTGGAGTTTAGGGTTTGGGCTTTTTTGGGTTTTAAGGTTTAGGGTTTCAATGTTAGGGTTATAGGTTTTCCATGTTTGGGTTTTAGGTTTAACCACTAGAGGGGTTTAGGGTTAAGGGTGTTAGGGTTTAGGGTTTTGGGTTTTTGTGATTCAAGGTTTTATGGTATAAGGTTTAGGGTTTGGGGTTTAGGGTTTAGGGTTTGGGTTTAGGGTTTTGGTTTAGGGTATAGGGTTTAGGGTTTGGGCTTTTTGGGTTTTAAGCTTTAGGGTTTAGGATTTAGGGGTTTTGGGTTTTGGGGTTCCAATGTTAGGGTTATAGGTTTTCCATGTTAGGGGTTTTAGGGTTAACCATAGAGGGTTTAGTGTTAAGGGTATAGGGTTTAGGGTTTTTGTGATTCGAGGTTTTATGGTATAGGGTTTAGGGTTTAGTGTTTGGGGTTTAGGGTTTAGGGTTTAGGGTTTCGGCTTTTTGGGTGTTAAGGTTTAGGGTTTCAATGTTAGGGTTATAGGTTTTCCATGTTTGGGTTTTAGGGTTTAGGGTTTTGGGTTTTTGTGATTCAAGGTTTTTATGGTATAAGGTTTAGGGTTTAGGATTTAGCGTTTAGGGTTTAGGGTTTATGGTTTAGGGTTTTGTGATTCGAGGTTTTATGGTATAGGATTTAGGGTTTAGGGTTTGGGGGTTTAGGGTTGAGGGTTTAGGGTTTGGGCTTTTTTGGGTTTTAAGGTTTAGGGTTTCAATGTTAGAGTTATAGGTTTTTCCACTGTTTGGGTTTTAGGGTTTAACCACTAGAGGGTTAGTGTTAAGGGTTTTAGGGTTTAGGGATTAGGGTTTTGTGATTCAAGGTTTTTATGGTATAGGGTTTAGGGTTTAGGGTTTAGGATTTAGGGGTTTTGGGGTTTCAATGTTAGAGGGTTATAGGTTTTTCCATGTTAGGGTTTTAGGGTTTAACCCTAGAGGGTTTAGGGTTAAGGATATAGGGTTAACGTTTAGGGTTTAGGCTTTTTGGGTTTTAAGGTTTAGGGTTTCAATGTTAGGGTTATAGGTTTTCCATGTTTGGGTTTTTGGGTATAACCTACGGGGGTTTAGGAGTTAAAGGGTATTATGGTTTAGGCTTTAGGGTTTTGTGATTCAAGGTTTTATGGTATAGGGTTTAGGGTATAGGGTTTGTGTTTAGGGTTTGGGTTTAGGGTTTAGGGTTTAGGGTTTTGGCTTTTTGGGTTTTAAGCTTTGGGGTTTAGGATTTCAGGGGTTTTGGGTTTTAGGGTTTCAATGTAGGTTTATAGGTTTTTCCACTTTAGGGTTTTAGGGTTTAACCACTAGAGGGTTTAGGAGTAAAGGGTATAGGGTTTAGGGTTTAGGGTTTTGTGATTCAAGGTTTTATGGTATAGGGTTTAGGGTTTAGGGTTTGGGGTTTAGGGTTTAGGGTTTGGGCTTTTTGGGTTTAGGGTTTTGTGTTTCTTGATTCAAGGTTTTATGGTATAGGGTTTAGGGTTTAGGGTTTGGAGTTTAGGGTTTTTGCTTTTTGGGTTTTAAGGTTTAGAGGGTTTCAATGTTAGGGTTATAGGTTTTCCATGTTTGGGTTTTAGGGTTTAACCCTAGAGGGTTTAGGGTTAAGGTTATTAGAGTTTAGGGTTTTAGGTTTTGTGATTCAAGGTTTTATGGTATAGGGTTTAGGGTTTGGAGTTTAGGGTTTAGGGTTTGGGTTTAGGGTTTTGGTTTAGGGTTTAGCGTTTAGGGTTTAGGGTTTTAGGGTTTAGGGTTTAGGGTTTAGGGTTTTGTGATTCAAGGTTTTATGGTATAGGGTTTAGGGTTTGGGGTTTAGGGTTTAGGTTTAGGTTTTAGGGTTTAGGGTTTAGGGTTTGGGCTTTTTTGGGTTTTAAGCTTTAGGGTTTAGGATTTAGGGGTTTTGGGTTTGCGGTTCCAATGTTAGGGTTATAGGTTTTCCATGTTAGGGTTTTAGGGTTAACCCTAGAAAGGGTTTTAGTGTTAAGGGTTTTAGGGTTTAGGGTTTAGGGTTTTGTGATTCAAGGTTTTATGGTATAGGGTTTAGGGTTTAGGGTTTAGGATTTCAGGGGTTTTGCGGTTTCAATGTTAGGGTTATAGGTTTTCCATGTTAGGGTTTTAGGGTTTAACCCTAGAGGGTTTAGGGTTAAGGGTATAGGGTTAGCGTTTAGGGTTTACGGTTTGGGCCTTTTGGGTTTTATGGTTTAGGGTTTGAATGTTAGGGTTATAGGTTTTCCATGTTTGGGTTTTAGGGTATAACCCTACAGGGTTTAGGGTTAAGGGTTTTATGGTTTAGGGTTTAGGGTTTTGTGATTCAAGGTTTTATGGTATAGGGTTTAGGGTTTAGGGTTTGGGTTTAGGGTTTGGGTTTAGGGTTTAGGGTTTGGGCTTTTTGGGTTTTAAGCTTTGGGGTTTAGGATTTCAGGGGTTTTGGGTTTTAGGGTTTCAATGTTAGGTTTATAGGTTTTCCACTTTAGAGTTTTAGGGTTTAACCCTAGAGGGTTTAGGGTAAAGGGTATAGGGTTTAGGGTTTAGGGTTTTGTGATTCAAGGTTTTATGGTATAGGGTTTAGGGTTTAGGGTTTGGGGTTTAGGGTTTAGGGTTTGGGCTTTTTTGGGTTTTTAAGGTTTGGGGGTTTCAATGTTAGAGTTTAGGGTTTAGGGTTTAGGGTTTCTTGATTCAAGGTTTTATGGTATAGGGTTTAGGGTTTAGGGTTTGGAGTTTAGGGTTTGGGCTTTTTGGGTTTTGAGGTTTCGGGTAGCAATGTTAGGGTTATAGGTTTTCCATGTTTGGGTTTTAGGGTTTAACCCTAGAAAGGGTTTTAGGGTTAAGGGTATTAGGGTTTTAGGGTTTTGGGTTTTGTGATTCAAGGGTTTTTATGGTATAGGGTTTAGGGTTTGGGGTTTAGGATTTAGGGTTTCGGTTTAGGGTTTTTGTTTAGGGTTTAGGGTTTTAGGGTTTAGGGTTTTAGGGTTTAGGGTTTAGGGTTTAGGGTTTTGTGATTCAAGGTTTTATGGTATAGGGTTTAGGGTTTGGGGTTTAGGGTTTAGGTTTAGGGTTTAGGGTTTTGGGTTTGGGGTTTTTGGGTTTTAAGCTTTGGGGTTTAGGATTTCCGGGGTTTTGGGTTTTGGGGTTTCAATGTTAGGGTTATAGTTTTTCCATGTTAGGGTTTTAGGGTTTAACCCTAGAGGGTTTAGTGTTAAGGGTATAGGGTTTAGGGTTTAGGATTTTGTGATTCAATGTTTTATGATATAGGGTTTAGGGTTTAGGCTTTAGTTTTAGGGTTTTGGTTTAGGGTTTAGCGTTTAGGGTTTTAGGGTTTAGGTTCAGGGTTTAGGGATTTGTGATTCAAGGTTTTATGGTATAGGGTTTAGAGTTTGGGGTATAGGGTTTAGGTTTAGGGTTTAGGGTTTAGGGTTTGGGCTTTTTGGGTTTTAAGCTTTAGGGTTTAGGATTTCCGGGGTTTTGGGTTTTGGGGTTCCAATGTTAGGGTTATAGGTTTTCCATGTTAGGGTTTTAGGGTTAACCCTAGAGGGTTTAGTGTTAAAGGGTATATGGTTTAGGGTTTAGGGTTTTGTGATTCAAGGTTTTATGGTATAGGATTTAGGGTTTTGGGTTTGGAGTTTAGGGTTTAGGGTTTAGGGTTTGGGCTTTTTGGGTTTTAAGGGTTAGGGTTTCAATGTTAGGGTTATAGGTTTTCCATGTTTGGGTTTTAGGGTTTAGGGTTTAGGGTTTTGGGTTTTGTGATTCAAGGTTTTATGGTATAAGGTTTAAGGTTTAGGATTTAGCGTTTAGGGTTTAGGGTTTATGGTTTAGGGTTTTGTGATTCAAGGTTTTATGGTATAGGATTTAGGGTTTAGGGTTTAGGGTTTAGGGTTTAGGGTTTGGGCTTTTTTGGTTTTAAGGTTTAGGGTTTCAATGTTAGAGTTATAGGTTTTCACTGTTTGGGTTTTAGGGTTTAACCCTAGAGGGTTAGTGTTAAGGGTTTTAGGGTTTAGGGTTTAGGGTTTTGTGATTCAAGGTTTTATGGTATAGGGTTTAGGGTTTAGGGTTTAGGATTTCAGGGGTTTTGGGGTTTCAATGTTAGGGTTATAGGTTTTCCATGTTAGGGTTTTAGGGTTTAACCCTATAGGGTTTAGGGTTAAGGTTATAGGGTTAGCGTTTAGGGTTTAGGCTTTTTGGGTTTTAAGGTTTAGGTTTTCAATGATAGGGTTATAGGTTTTCCATGTTTGGATTTTAGGGTATAACCCTACAGGGTTTAGGGTTAAGGGTTTTATGGTTTAGGGTTTAGGGTTTTGTGATTCAAGGTTTTATGGTATAGGGTTTAGGGTATAAGGTTTGGGTTTAGGGTTTAGGGTTTAGGGTTTGGGCTTTTTGGGTTTTAAGCTTTGGGGTTTAGGATTTAAGGGATTTTGGGTTTTAGGGTTTCAATGTTAGGTTTATAGGTTTACCACTTTAGGGTTTAACCCTAGAGGGTTTAGGGTAAAGGGTATAGGGTTTAGGGTTTAGGGTTTTGTGATTCAAGGTTTTATGGTATAGGGTTTGGGGTTTAGGGTTTGGGGTTTAGGGTTTAGGGTTTGGGCTTTTTGGGTTTTAAGGTTTAGGGTTTCAACGTTAGAGTTTAGGGTTTAGGGTTTAGGGTTTCTTGATTCAAGGTTTTATGGTATAGGGTTTAGGGTTTAGGGTTTGGAGTTTAGGGTTTGGGCTTTTTGGGTTTTAAGGTTTAGGGTTTCAGTGTTAGGGTTATAGGTTTTCCATGTTTGGGTTTTAGGGTTTAACCCTAGAGGGTTTGGGGTTAAGGGTATTAGGGTTTAGGGTTTTGGGTTTTGTGATTCAAGGTTTTATAGTATATGGTTTAGGGTTTGGGGTATAGGGTTTAGGGTTTGGGTTTAGGGTTTTGGTTTAGGGTTTAGCGTTTAGGGTTTAGTGTTTTAGGGTTTAGGGTTTTAGGGTTTAGGGTTTAGGGTTTAGGGTTTAGGGTTTTGTGATTCAAGGTTTTATGGTATAGGGTTTAGGGTTTGGGGTTTAGGGTTTAGGTTTAGGGTTTAGGGTTTTGGGTTTGGACTTTTTGTGTTTTACGCTTTGGGGTATAGGATTTCCGGGGTTTTAGGTTTTGGGGTTTCAATATTAGGGTTATAGGTTTTCTATGTTAGGGTTTTAGGGTTTAACCCTAGAGGGTTTAGTGTTAAGGGTATAGGGTTTAGGGTTTAGGATTTTTTGATTCAAGGTTATATGGTATAGGGTTTAGGGTTTAGGGTTTAGGATTTCAGGGGTTTATGGGTTTCAATGTTAGGGTTATAGGTTTTCCATTTTAGGTTTTTAGGGTTTAACCCTAGAGGGTTTAGGGTTAAGGGTATAGGGTTAGCGTTTAGGGTTTAGGCTTTTTGGGTTTTAAGGTTTAGGGTTTCAATGTTAGGGTTATAAGGTTTCCATGTTTGGGTGTTAGGGTATGACCCTACAGGGTTTAGGGTTAAGGGTTTTATGGTTTAGGGTTTAGGGTTTTGTGATTCAATTTTTTATGGTATAGGGTTTAGGGTTTAGGGTTTGGGTTTAGGGTTTGGGTTTAGGGTTTAGGGTTTGGGCTTTTTGGGTTTTAAGCTTTGGGGTTTAGGATTTCAGGGGTTTTGGGTTTTAGGGTTTCAATGTTAGGTTTATAGGTTTTCCACTTTAGGGTTTTAGGGTTTAACCACTAGGGGTTTAGGAGTAAAGGGTATAGGGTTTAGGGTTTAGGGTTTTGTGATTCAAGGTTTTATGGTATAGGGTTTAGGGTTTAGGGTTTGGGCTTTTTGGGTTTTAAGGTTTAGGGTTTCAATGTTAGAGTTTAGGGTTTAGGGTTTAGGGTTTCTTGATTCAAGGTTTTATGGTATAGGGTTTAGGGTTTAGGGTTTGGAGTTTAGGGTTTGGGCTTTCTGGGTTTTAAGGTTTAAGGTTTCAATGTTAGGGTTATAGGTTTTCCATGTTTGGGTTTTAGGGTTTAACCCTTGAGGGTTTAGGGTTTAGGGTTTAGGGTTTAGGGTTTTGTGATTCAAGGTTTTATGGTATAGGGTTTATGGTTTGGGGTTTTGGTTTTGGGTTTTGGGTTTGGGCTTTTTGGGTTTTAAGCTTTGGGGATTAGGATTTCCGGGGTTTTGGGTTTTGGGGTTTCAATGTTAGGGTTATAGGTTTTCCATGTTAGGGTTTTAGGGTTTAGGGTTTTAGGGTTTAGGGTTTGGGGTTTAGGGTTTTGTGATTCAAGGTTTTATGGTATAGGGTTTAGGGTTTGGGGTTTAGGGTTTAGGTTTAGGGTTTAGGGTTTTGGGTTTGGGCTTTTTGGGTTTTAAGCTTTGGGGTTTAGGATTTCCGGGGTTTTGGGTTTTGGAGTTTCATTGTTAGGGTTATAGGTTTTCCATGTTAGGGTTTTAGGTTTAACCCTAGAGGGTTTAGGGTTAAGGGTATGGGGTTAGTGTTTAGGGTTTAGGCTTTTTGGGTTTTAAGGTTTAGGGTTTCAATGTTAGGGTTATAGGTTTTCCATGTTAGGGTTTTAGGGTTTAACCCTAGAGGGTTTAGTGTTAAGAATATAGGGTTTAGGGTTTAGGATTTTGTGATTCAAGGTTATATGGTATAGGGTTTAGGGTTTAGGGTTTAGGATTTCAGGGGTTTTGGGGTTTCAATGTTAGGGTTATAGGTTTTCCATGTTAGGGTTTTAGGGTTTAACCCTAGAGGGTTTAGGGTTAAGGGTATAGGGTTAGCGTTTAGGGTTTAGGCTTTTTGGGTTTTAAGGTTTAGGGTTTCAATGTTAGGGTTATAGGCTTTCCATGTTTGGGTTTTTGGGTATAACCCTACAGGGTTTAGGGTTAAGGGTTTTATGGTTTAGGGTTTAGGGTTTTGTGATTCGAGGTTTTATGGTATAGGGTTTAGGGTTTAGGGTTTGGGTTTAGGGTTTGGGTTTAGGGTTTAGGGTTTATGGTTTGGGCTTTTTGGGTTTTAAGCTTTGGGGTTTAAGATTTCAGGGGTTTTCGGTTTTAGGGTTTCAATGTTAGGTTTATAGGTTTTCCACTTTAGGGTTTTAGGGTTTAACCCTAGAGGGTTTAGGGTAAAGGGTATAGGGTTTAGGGTTTTGTGATTCAAGGTTTTATGGTATAGGGTTTAGGGTTTAGGGTTTGGGGTTTAGGGTTTAGGGTTTGGGCTTTTTGGGTTTTAAGGTTTAGGGTTTCAATGTTAGAGTTTAGGGTTTAGGGTTTAGGGTTTCTTGATTCAAGGTTTTATGGTATAGGGTTTAGGGATTGGGGTTTTGAGTTTAGGGTTTGGGCTTTTTAGGTTTTAAGGTTTAGGGTTTCAGTGTTAGGGTTATAGGTTTTCCATGTTTGGGTTTTAGGGTTTAACCCTAGAGGGTTTAGGGTTAAGGGTATTAGGGTTTAGGGTTTTGGGTTTTGTGATTCAAGGTTTTATGGTATAGGGTTTAGGGTTTGGGCTTTTTGGGTTTTAAGGTTTAGGGTTTCAATTTTAGAGTTTAGGGTTTAGGGTTTAGGGTTTCTTGATTAAGGTTTTATGGTATAGGGTTTAGGGTTTGGAGTTTAGGGTTTGGGCTTTTTGGGTTTTAAGGTTTAGGGTTTCAGTGTTAGGGTTATAGGTTTTCTATGTTTGGGTTTTAGGGTTTAACCCTAGAGGGTTTAGGGTTAAGGGTATTAGGGTTTAGGGTTTTGGGTTTTGTGATTCAAGGTTTTAGGGTTTAGGGTTTGGGTTTAGGGTTTTGGATTAGGGTTTAGCGTTTAGGGTTTAGGGTTTTAGGGTTTAGGGTTTTAGGGTTTAGGGTTTAGAGTTTAGGGTTTTGTGATTCAAGGTTTTATGGTATAGGGTATAGGGGTTGGGGTTTAGGGCTTAGGTTTAGGGTTTAGGGTTTTGGGTTTGGGGTTTTTGGGTTTTAAGCTTTGGGGTTTAGGATTTCCGGGGTTTTGGGTTTTGGGGTTTCAATGTTAGGATTATAGGTTTTCCATGTTAGGGTTTTAGGGTTTAACCCTAGGGGGTTTAGTGTTAAGGGTATAGGGTTTAGGGTTTAGGATTTTGTGATTCAAGGTTTTATGATATAGGGTTTAGGGTTTAGGGTTTGGGGTTTAGGGTATAGGCTTTGGTTTTAGGGTTTTGGTTTAGGGTTTAGCGTTTAGGGTTTTAGGGTTTAGGGTTTTAGGGTTTAGGGTTTAGGGTTTTGTGATTCAAGGTTTTATGGTATAGGGTTTATGGTTTGGGGTTTAGGGTTTAGGTTTAGGGTTTAGGGTTTTGGGTTTGGGCTTTTGGGTTTTAAGCTTTGGGGTTTAGGATTTCCGGGGTTTTGGGTTTTGAGGTTTCAATGTTAGGGTTATAGGTTTTCCATGTTAGGGTTTAACCCTAGAGGGTTTAGGGTTGAGGGTATAGGGTTAGCGTTTAGGGTTTAGGGTTTGGGCTTTTTGGGTTTTAAGGTTTAGGGTTTCAATGTTAGGGTTATAGGTTTTCCATGTTTGGGTTTTAGGGTATAACCCTACAGGGTTTAGGGTTAAGGGTTTTACGGGGTTTTGTGATTCAAGGTTTTATGGTATAGGGTTTAGGGTTTAGGGTTTAGGGTTTGGGATTTTTGGGTTTTAAGCTTTGGGGTTTAGGATTTCAGGGATTTTGGGTTTTAGGGTTTCAATGTAAGGTTTATAGGTTTTCCACTTTAGGGTTTTAAGGTTTAAATCTGGAGCGTTTAGGGTAAAGGGTATAGGGTTTAGGGTTTAGGGTTTTGTGATTCAAGGTTTTATGTTATAGGGTTTAGGGTTTAGGGTTTGGGCTTTTTGGGTTTTAAGGTTTAGGGTTTCAATGTTAGAGTTTAGGGTTTAGGGTTTAGGGTTTCTTGATTCAAGGTTTTATGGTATAGGGTTTAGGGTTTGGAGTTTAGGGTTTGGGCTTTTTGGGTTTTAAGGTTTAGGGGTTTTCGGTGTTAGGGTTATAGGTTTTTCCATGTTTGGGTTTTAGGGTTTAACCCTAGAAGGGTTTAGGGTTTTGGGTTTTGTGATTCAAGGTTTTATGGTATAGGGTTTAGGGTTTGGGGTTTAGGGTTTAGGGTTTGGGTTTAGGGTTTTGGTTTAGGGTTTAGCGTTTAGGGTTTAGGGTTTTAGGGTTTAGGGTTTTAGGGTTTAGGGTTTAGGGTTTAGGGTTTTGTGATTCAAGGTTTTATGGTATAGGGTTTAGGGTTTGGGGTTTAGGGTTTTGGGTTTGGGGGTTTTTGGGTTTTAAGCTTTGGGGTTTAGGATTTCAGGGGTTTTGGGTTTTGGGGGTTTTAATGTTAGGGTTATAGGTTTTCCATGTTAGGGTTTTAGGGTTTAACCACTGAAAGGGTTTTGGTGTTAAGGGTATAGGGTTTAGGGTTTAGGATTTTGTGATTCAAGGTTTTATAATATAGGGTTTAGGGTTTGGGGTTTAGGGTTTAGGCTTTGGTTTTAGGGTTTTGGTTTAGGGTTTAGCGTTTAGGGTTTTAGGGTTTAGGGTTTTAGGGTTTAGGGTTTAGGGTTTTGTGATTCAAGGTTTTATGGTATAGGGTTTAGGGTTTGGGGTTTAGGGTTTAGGGTTTATTGTTTAGGGTTTGGGCTTTTTGGGTTTTAAGCTTTAGGGTTTAGGATTTCCGGGGTTTTGGGTTTTGGGGTTCCAATGTTAGGGTTATAGGTTTTCCATGTTAGGGTTTTAGGGTTAACCCTAGAGGGTTTAGTGTTAAGGGTATAGGGTTTAGGGTTTTGTGATTCAAGGTTTTATGGTATAGGGTTTAGGGTTTAGGGTTTGGAGTTTAGGGTTTTGGCTTTTTGGGTTTTAAGGTTTAGGGTTTCAGTGTTAGGGTTATAGGTTTTCCATGTTTGGGTTTTAGGATTTAACCCTAGAGGGTTTAGGGTTAAGGGTATTAGGGTTTAGGGTTTTGAGTTTTGTGATTCAAGGTTTTATGGTATAGGGTTTAGGGTTTGGGTTTAGGGTTTTGGTTTAGGGTTTAGCGTTTAGGGTTTAGGGTTTTAGGGGTTAGGGTTTAGGGTTTAGGGTTTTGTGATTCAAGGTTTTATGGTATAGGGTTTAGGGTTTAGGTTTAGGGTTTAGGGTTTCGGGTTTGGGCTTTTTGGGTTTTAAGCTTTGGGGTTTAGGATTTCCGGGGTTTTGGGTTTTGGGGTTTCAATGTTAGGGTTATAGGTTTTCCATGTTAGGATTTTAGGGTTTAACCCTAGAGGGTTTAGTGTTAAGGGTATAGGGTTTAGGGTTTAGGATTTTGTGATTCAAGGTTATATGGTATAGGGTTTAGGGTTTAGGATTTCAGGGTTTTGGGGTTTCAATGTTAGGGTTATAGGTTTTCCATGTTAGGGTTTTAGGGTTTAACCCTAGAGGGTTTAGGGTTAAGGGTATAGGGTTAGCGTTTAGGGTCTAGGCTTTTTCGGTTTTAAGGTTTAGGGTTTCAATGTTAGGGTTATAGGTTTTCCATGTTTGGGTTTTATGGTATAACCCTACAGGGTTTAGGGTTAAGGGTTTTATGGTTTAGGATTTTGTGATTCAAGGTTTTATGGTATAGGGTTTAGGGTTTAGGGTTTGGGTTTAGGGTTTGGGTTTAGGGTTTAGGGTCTAGGGTTTGGGCTTTTTGGGTTTTAAGCTTTGGGGTTTAGGATTTCAGGGGTTTTGGGTTTTAGGGTTTCAATGTTAGGTTTATAGGTTTTCCACTTTAGGGTTTTAGGGTTTAACCCTAGAGGGTTTAGGGTTTAGGGTTTTGTGATTCAAGGTTTTATGGTATATAGGGTTTAGGGTTTAGGGTTTGGGGTTTAGAGTTTAGGGTTTGGGCTTTTTGGGTTTTAAGGTTTAGGGTTTCAATGTTAGAGTTTAGGGTTTAGGGTTTAGGGTTTCTTGTTTCAAGGTTTTATGGTATAGGGTTTAGGGTTTGGAGTTTAGGGTTTGGGCTTTTTGGGTTTTAAGGTTTAGGGTTTCAGTGTTAGGGTTATAGGTTTTCCATGTTTGGGTTTTAGGGTTTAACCCTAGAGGGTTTAGGGTTTTGGGTTTTGTGATTCAAGGTTTTATGGTATAGGGTTTAGGGTTTGGGGTTTAGGGTTTAGGGTTTGGGTTTAGGGTTCTGGTTTAGGGTTTAGCGTTTAGGGTTTAGGGTTTTAGGGTTTAGGGTTTTTGGGTTTAGGGTTTAGGGTTTAGGGTTTTGTGATTCAAGGTTTTATGGTATAGGGTTTAGGGGTTGGGGTTTAGGGTTTTGGGTTTGGGGGTTTTTGGGTTTTAAGCTTTGGGGTTTAGGATTTCCGGGGTTTTGGGTTTTGGGGTTTCAATGTTAGGGTTATAGGTTTTCCATGTTAGGGTTTTAGGGTTTAACCCTAGAGGGTTTAGTGTTAAGGGTATAGGGTTTAGGGTTTAGGATTTTTGTGATTCGAGGTTTTTATAATATAGGGTTTAGGGTTTGGGGTTTAGGGTTTAGGCTTTGGTTTTAGGGTTTTGGTTTTAGGGTTTAGCGTTTAGGGTTTTAGGGTTTAGGGTTTTAGGGTTTAGGGTTTAGGGTTTTGTGATTCAAGGTTTTATGGTATAGGGTTTAGGGTTTGGGGTTTAGGGTTTAGGGTTTATTGTTTAGGGTTTGGGCTTTTTGGGTTTTAAGCTTTAGGGTTTAGGATTTCCGGGGTTTTGGGTTTTGGGGTTCCAATGTTAGGGTTATAGGTTTTCCATGTTAGGGTTTTAGGGTTAACCCTAGAGGGTTTAGTGTTAAGGGTATAGGGTTTAGGGTTTTGTGATTCAAGGTTTTATGGTATAGGGTTTAGGGTTTAGGGTTTGGAGTTTAGGGTTTTTCGCTTTTTTGGGTTTTTAAGGTTTAGGGTTTTCGGTGTTAGGGTTATAGGTTTTCCATGTTTGGGTTTTAGGATTTAACCCTAGAGGGTTTAGGAGTTAAGGGTATTAGGGTTTAGGGTTTTGAGTTTTGTGCTTCAAGGTTTTATGGTATAGGGTTTAGGGTTTGGGTTTTAGGGTTTAGCGTTTAGGGTTTAGGGTTTTAGGGGGTTAGGGTTTAGGGTTTAGGGTTTTGTGATTCAAGGTTTTATGGTATAGGGTTTAGGGTTTAGGTTTAGGGTTTAGGGTTTTGGGTTTGGGCTTTTTGGGTTTTAAGCTTTGGGTTTAGGATTTCCGGGGTTTTGCGTTTTGGGGTTTCAATGTTAGGGTTATAGGTTTTCCTTGTTAGGATTTTAGGGTTTAACCCTAGAGGGTTTAGTGTTAAGGGTATAGGGTTTAGGGTTTAGGATTTTGTGATTCAAGGTTATATGGTATAGCGTTTAGGGTTTAGGATTTCAGGGTTTTGGGGTTTCAATGTTAGGGTTATAGGTTTTCCATGTTAGGGTTTTAGGGTTTAACCCTAGAGGGTTTAGGGTTAAGGGTATAGGGTTAGCGTTTAGGGTTTAGGCTTTTTCGGTTTTAAGGTTGAGGGTTTCAATGTTAGGGTTATAGGTTTTCCATGTTTGGGTTTTATGGTATAACCCTACAGGGTTTAGGGTTAAGGGTTTTATGGTTTAGGGTTTAGGATTTTGTGATTCAAGGTTTTATGGTATAGGGTTTAGGGTTTAGGGTTTGGGTTTAGGGTTTTGGTTTAGGGTTTAGGGTCTAGGGTTTGGGCTTTTTGGGTTTTAAGCTTTGGGGTTTAGGATTTAGGGGTTTTGGGTTTTAGGGTTTCAATGTTAGGTTTATAGGTTTTCCACTTTAGGGTTTTAGGGTTTAACCCTAGAGGGTTTAGGGTTTAGGGTTTTGTGATTCAAGGTTTTATGGTATATAGGGTTTAGGGTTTAGGGTTTGGGGTTTAGAGTTTAGGGTTTGGGCTTTTTGGGTTTTAAGGTTTAGGGTTTCAATGTTAGAGTTTAGGGTTTAGGGTTTAGGGTTTCTTGTTTCAAGGTTTTATGGTATAGGGTTTAGGGTTTAGGGTTTGGAGTTTAGGGTTTTGGCTTTTTGGGTTTTAAGGTTTAGGGTTTCAGTGTTAGGGTTATAGGTTTTCCATGTTTGGGTTTTAGGGTTTAACCCTAGAGGGTTTAGGGTTAAGGGTATTAGGGTTTAGGGTTTTGGGTTTTGTGATTCAAGGTTTTATGGTATAGGGTTTAGGGTTTAGGGTTTGGGTTTAGGGTTTTGGTTTAGGGTTTAGCGTTTAGGGTTTAGGGTTTTAGGGTTTAGGGTTTTAGGGTTTAGGGTTTAGGGTTTAGGTTTTTGTGATTCAAGATTTTATGGTATAGGGTTTAGGGTTTGGGGTTTAGGGTTTAGGTTTAGGGTTTAGGGTTTTGGGTTTGGGCTTTTTGGGTTTTAAGCTTTGGGGTATAGGATTTCCGGGGTTTTGGGTTTTGGGGTTTCAATGTTAGGGTTATAGGTTTTCCATGTTAGGGTTTTAGGGTTTAACCCTAGAGGGTTTAGGGTTAAGGGTATTAGGGTTTAGGGTTTTGGGTTTTATGATTCAAGGTTTCATGGTATAGGGTTTAGGGTTTGGGGTTTAGGGCTTAGGGTTTGGGCTTTTTGGGTTTTAAGGTTTAGGGTTTCAATGTTAGAGTTTAGGGTTTCTTGATTCAAGGTTTTATGGTATAGGGTTTAGGGTTTAGGGTTTGGAGTTTAGGGTTTTGGCTTTTTGGGTTTTAAGGTTTTGGGTTTTCAGTGTTAGGGTTATAGGTTTTCCATGTTTGGGTTTTAGGATTAAACCCTAGAGGGTTTAGGGTTAAGGGTATTAGGGTTTAGGGTTTTGAGTTTTGTGATTCAAGGTTTTATGGTATAGGGTTTAGGGTTTGGGTTTAGGGTTTAGGGTTTAGCGTTTAGGGTTTAGGGTTTTAGGGTTTAGGGGTTTTGGGATTCAAGGTTTTATGGTATAGGGTTTAGGGTTTGGGGTTTAGGGTTTAGGTTTAGTGTTTAGGGTTTTGGGTTTGGGCTTTTTGGGTTTTAAGCTCTGGGGTTTAGGATTTCAGGGGTTTTGGGTTTTGGGGTTTCAATGTTAGGGTTATAGGTTTTCCATGTTAGGGTTTTAGGGTTTAACCCTAGAGGGTTTAGTGTTAAGGGTATAGGGTTTAGGGTTTAGGATTTTGTGATTCAAGGTTATATGGTATAGGGTTTAGGGTTTAGGGTTTAGGATTTCAGGGTTTTGGGGTTTCAATGTTAGGGTTATAGGTTTTCCATGTTAGGGTTTTAGGGTTTAACCCTAGAGGGTTTAGGGTTAAGGGTATAGGGTTAGCGTTTAGGGTCTAGGCTTTTTCGGTTTTAAGGTTTAGGGTTTCAATGTTAGGGTTATAGGTTTTCCATGTTTGGGTTTTATGGTATAACCCTACAGGGTTTAGGGTTAAGGGTTTTATGGTTTAGGATTTTGTGATTCAAGGTTTTATGGTATAGGGTTTAGGGTTTAGGGTTTGGGTTTAGGGTTTGGGTTTAGGGTTTAGGGTCTAGGGTTTGGGCTTTTTGGGTTTTAAGCTTTGGGGTTTAGGATTTCAGGGGTTTTGGGTTTTAGGGTTTCAATGTTAGGTTTATAGGTTTTCCACTTTAGGGTTTTAGGGTTTAACCACTAGAGGGTTTTAGGGTTTAGGGTTTTTGTGATTCAAGGTTTTATGGTATATAGGGTTTAGGGTTTAGGGTTTGGGGTTTAGAGTTTAGGGTTTGGGCTTTTTTGGGTTTTTAAGGTTTAGGGTTTCAATGTTAGAGTTTAGGGTTTAGGGTTTAGGGTTTCTTGTTTCAAGGTTTTATGGTATAGGGTTTAGGGTTTGGAGTTTAGGGTTTGGGCTTTTTGGGTTTTAAGGTTTAGGGTTTCAGTGTTAGGGTTATAGGTTTTCCATGTTTGGGTTTTAGGGTTTAACCCTAGAGGGTTTAGGGTTTTGGGTTTTGTGATTCAAGGTTTTATGGTATAGGGTTTAGGGTTTGGGGTTTAGGGTTTAGGGTTTGGGTTTAGGGTTCTGGTTTAGGGTTTAGCGTTTAGGGTTTAGGGTTTTAGGGTTTAGGGTTTTTGGGTTTAGGGTTTAGGGTTTAGGGTTTTGTGATTCAAGGTTTTATGGTATAGGGTTTAGGGGTTGGGGTTTAGGGTTTTGGGTTTGGGGTTTTTGGGTTTTAAGCTTTGGGGTTTAGGATTTCCGGGGTTTTGGGTTTTGGGGTTTCAATGTTAGGGTTATAGGTTTTCCATGTTAGGGTTTTAGGGTTTAACCCTAGAGGGTTTAGTGTTAAGGGTATAGGGTTTAGGGTTTAGGATTTTGTGATTCAAGGTTTTATGATATAGGGTTTAGGGTTTGGGGTTTAGGGTTTAGGCTTTGGTTTTAGGGTTTTGGTTTAGGGTTTAGCGTTTAGGGTTTTAGGGTTTAGGGTTTTAGGGTTTAGGGTTTAGGGTTTTGTGATTCAAGGTTTTATGGTATAGGGTTTAGGGTTTGGGGTTTAGGGTTTAGGGTTTATTGTTTAGGGTTTGGGCTTTTTGGGTTTTAAGCTTTAGGGTTTAGGATTTCCGATGTTTTGGGTTTTGGGGTTCCAATGTTAGGGTTATAGGTTTTCCATGTTAGGGTTTTAGGGTTAACCCTAGAGGGTTTAGTGTTAAGGGTATAGGGTTTAGGGTTTTGTGATTCAAGGTTTTATGGTATAGGGTTTAGGGTTTAGGGTTTGGAGTTTAGGGTTTTCGCTTTTTGGGTTTTAAGGTTTAGGGTTTCAGTGTTAGGGTTATAGGTTTTCCATGTTTGGGTTTTAGGATTTAACCCTAGAGGGTTTAGGGT
The DNA here is from genome assembly GCA_028651295.1 of Catharanthus roseus. NCBI lineage: Eukaryota > Viridiplantae > Streptophyta > Magnoliopsida > Gentianales > Apocynaceae > Catharanthus > Catharanthus roseus. Next base: position 159,311 of record JAPQWS010000092.1, read on the forward strand.
TAAGGGTATTAGGGTTTAGGGTTTTGAGTTTTGTGCTTCAAGGTTTTATGGTATAGGGTTTAGGGTTTGGGTTTAGGGTTTAGCGTTTAGGGTTTAGGGTTTTAGGGGTTAGGGTTTAGGGTTTAGGGTTTTGTGATTCAAGGTTTTATGGTATAGGGTTTAGGGTTTAGGTTTAGGGTTTAGGGTTTTGGGTTTGGGCTTTTTGGGTTTTAAGCTTTGGGTTTAGGATTTCCGGGGTTTTGCGTTTTGGGGTTTCAATGTTAGGGTTATAGGTTTTCCTTGTTAGGATTTTAGGGTTTAACCCTAGAGGGTTTAGTGTTAAGGGTATAGGGTTTAGGGTTTAGGATTTTGTGATTCAAGGTTATATGGTATAGCGTTTAGGGTTTAGGATTTCAGGGTTTTGGGGGTTTCAATGTTAGGGTTATAGGTTTTTCCATGTTAGGGTTTTAGGGTTTAACCACTAGAGGGTTTAGGGTTAAGGGTATAGGGTTAGCGTTTAGGGTTTAGGCTTTTTCGGTTTTTAAGGTTGAGGGTTTCAATGTTAGGGTTATAGGTTTTCCATGTTTGGGTTTTATGGTATAACCCTACAGGGTTTAGGGTTAAGGGTTTTATGGTTTAGGGTTTAGGATTTTGTGATTCAAGGTTTTATGGTATAGGGTTTAGGGTTTAGGGGTTTGGGTTTAGGGTTTTGGTTTAGGGTTTAGGGTCTAGGGTTTGGGCTTTTTGGGTTTTAAGCTTTGGGGTTTAGGATTTTAGGGGTTTTGGGTTTTAGGGTTTCAATGTTAGGTTTATAGGTTTTTCCACTTTAGGGTTTTAGGGTTTAACCACTAGAGGGTTTAGGGTTTAGGGTTTTGTGATTCAAGGTTTTATGGTATATAGGGTTTAGGGTTTAGGGTTTGGGGGTTTAGAGTTTAGGGTTTGGGCTTTTTGGGTTTTTAAGGTTTAGGGTTTCAATGTTAGAGTTTAGGGTTTAGGGTTTAGGGTTTCTTGTTTCAAGGTTTTATGGTATAGGCTTTAGGGTTTAGGGTTTGGAGTTTAGGGTTTTGGCTTTTTTGGGTTTTTAAGGTTTAGGGTTTTCGAGTGTTAGGGTTATAGGTTTTCCATGTTTGGGTTTTAGGGTTTAACCACTGAGGGTTTAGGGTTAAGGGTATTAGGGTTTAGGGTTTTGGGTTTTGTGATTCAAGGTTTTTATGGTATAGGGTTTAGGGTTTAGGGTTTGGGTTTAGGGTTTTGGTTTAGGGTTTAGCGTTTAGGGTTTAGGGTTTTAGGGTTTAGGGTTTTAGGGTTTAGGGTTTAGGGTTTAGGTTTTTGTGATTCAAGAGTTTTATGGTATAGGGTTTAGGGTTTGGGGTTTAGGGTTTAGGTTTAGGGTTTAGGGTTTTGGGTTTGGGCTTTTTGGGTTTTAAGCTTTGGGGTATAGGATTTCCGGGGTTTTGGGTTTTGGGGTTTCAATGTTAGGGTTATAGGTTTTCCATGTTAGGGTTTTAGGGTTTAACCCTAGAGGGTTTAGGGTTAAGGGTATTAGGGTTTAGGGTTTTGGGTTTTATGATTCAAGGTTTTATGGTATAGGGTTTAGGGTTTGGGGTTTAGGGTTTAGGGTTTGGGCTTTTTTGGGTTTTTAAGGTTTAGGGTTTCAATGTTAGAGTTTAGGGTTTCTTGATTCAAGGTTTTTATGGTATAGGGTTTAGGGTTTAGGGTTTGGAGTTTAGGGTTTTGGCTTTTTTGGGTTTTAAGGTTTTGGGTTTTAGTGTTAGGGTTATAGGTTTTCCATGTTTGGGTTTTAGGATTAAACCACTAGAGGGTTTAGGGTTAAGGGTATTAGGGTTTAGGGTTTTGAGTTTTGTGATTCAAGGTTTTATGGTATAGGGTTTAGGGTTTGGGTTTAGGGTTTTGGTTTAGGGTTTAGCGTTTAGGGTTTAGGGTTTTAGGGGTTAGGGTTTAGGGTTTAGGGTTTTGTGATTCAAGGTTTTATGGTATAGGGTTTAGGGTTTGGGGTTTAGGGTTTAGGTTTAGGGTTTAGGGTTTTGGGTTTGGGCTTTTTTGGGTTTTAAGCTTTGGGGTTTAGGATTTAGGGGTTTTGCGTTTTGGGGTTTCAATGTTAGGGTTATAGGTTTTCCATGTTAGGGTTTTAGGGTTTAACCCTAGAGGGTTTAGTGTTAAGGGTATAGGGTTTAGGGTTTAGGATTTTGTGATTCAAGGTTATATGGTATAGGGTTTAGGGTTTAGGGTTTAGGATTTCAGGGGTTTTGGGGTTTCAATGTTAGGGTTATAGGTTTTCCATGTTAGGGTTTTAGGGTTTAACCCTAGAGGGTTTAGGGTTAAGGGTATAGGGTTAGCGTTTAGGGTTTAGGCTTTTTGGGTTTTAAGGTTTAGGGTTTCAATGTTAGGGTTATAGGTTTTCCATGTTTGGGTTTTAGGGTATAACCCTACGGGGTTTTAGGAGTTAAGGGTTTTATGGTTTAGGGTTTAGGATTTTTGTGATTCAAGGTTTTATGGTATAGGGTTTAGGGTTTAGGGTTTGGGTTTAGGGTTTGGGTTTAGGGTTTAGGGTTTAGGGTTTGGGCTTTTTGGGTTTTAAGCTTTGGGGTTTAGGATTTCAGGGGTTTTGGGTTTTAGGGTTTCAATGTTAGGTTTATAGGTTTTCCACTTTAGGGTTTTAGGGTTTAACCCTAGAGGGTTTAGGGTTTAGGGTTTTGTGATTCAAGGTTTTACGGTATAGGGTTTAGGGTTTAGGGTTTGGGTTTAGGGTTTAGGGTTTAGGGTTTGGGCTTTTTGGGTTTTAAGCGTTAGGGTTTAGGATTTCGGGGATTTTTGGGTTTTAGGGTTTCAATGTAAGGTTTATAGGTTTTTCCACTTTAGGGTTTTAGGGTTTAACCACTAGAGGGTTTAGGAGTAAAGGGTATAGGGTTTAGGGTTTAGGGTTTTGTGCTTCAAGGTTTTATGGTATAGGGTTTAGGGTTTAGGGTTTGGGGGTTTAGGGTTTAGGGTTTGGGCTTTTTGGGTTTTAAGGTTTAGGGTTTCAATGTTAGAGTTTAGGGTTTAGGGTTTAGGGTTTCTTGATTAAAGGTTTTTATGGTATAGGGTTTAGGGTTTGGAGTTTACGGTTTGGGCTTTTTGGGTTTTTAAGGTTTAGGATTTCGGTGTTAGGGTTATAGGTTTTCCATGTTTGGGTTTTAGGGTTTAACCACTAGAAGGGTTTTAGGGTTAAGGGTATTAGGGTTTAGGGTTTTGGGTTTTGTGATTCAAGGTTTTATGGTATAGGGTTTAGGGTTTGGTGTTTAGGGTTTAGGGTTTGGGTTTAGGGTTTTGGTTTAGGGTTTAGCGTTTAGGGTTTAGGGTTTTAGGGTTTAGGGTTTTAGGGTTTAGGGTTTAGAGTTTAGGGTTTTGTGATTCAAGGTTTTTATGGTATAGGGTATAGGGGTTGGGGTTTAGGGTTTAGGTTTAGGGTTTAGGGTTTTGGGTTTGGGGTTTTTGGGTTTTAAGCTTTGGGGTTTAGGATTTCCGGGGTTTTGGGTTTTGGGGTTTCAATGTTAGGATTATAGGTTTTCCATGTTAGGGTTTTAGGGTTTAACCCTAGGGGGTTTAGTGTTAAGGGTATAGGGTTTAGGGTTTAGGATTTTGTGATTCAAGGTTTTATGATATAGGGTTTAGGGTTTGGGGTTTAGGGTATAGGCTTTGGTTTTAGGGTTTTGGTTTAGGGTTAGCGTTTAGGGTTTTAGGGTTTAGGGTTTTAGGGTTTAGGGTTTAGGGTTTTGTGATTCAAGGTTTTATGGTATAGGTTTTATGGTTTGGGGTTTAGGGTTTAGGTTTAGGGTTTAGGGTTTTGGGTTTGGGCGTTTGGGTTTTAAGCTTTGGGGTTTAGGATTTCCGGGGTTTTGGGTTTTGAGGTTTCAATGTTAGGGTTATAGGTTTCCCATGTTAGGGTTTTAGGGTTTAACCCTAGAGGGTTTAGGGTTAAGGGTATAGGGTTAGCGTTTAGGGTTTAGGGTTTGGGCTTTTTGGGTTTTAAGGTTTAGGGTTTCAATGTTAGGGTTATAGGTTTCCCATGTTTGGGTTTTAGGGTTTAACCCTAGAGGGTTTAGGGTTAAGGGTATTAGGGTTTAGGGTTTTGGGTTTTGTGATTCAAGGTTTTATGGTATAGGGTTTAGGGTTTGGTGTTTAGGGTTTAGGGTTTGGGTTTAGGGTTTTGGTTTAGGGTTTAGCGTTTAGGGTTTAGGGTTTTAGGGTTTAGGGTTTTAGGGTTTAGGGTTTAGAGTTTAGGGTTTTGTGATTCAAGGTTTTATGGTATAGGGTATAGGGGTTGGGGTTTAGGGTTTAGGTTTAGGGTTTAGGGTTTTGGGTTTGGGGTTTTTGGGTTTTAAGCTTTGGGGTTTAGGATTTAGGGGTTTTGGGTTTTGGGGGTTTCAATGTTAGGATTATAGGTTTTTCCATGTTAGGGTTTTAGGGTTTAACCCTAGGGGGTTTAGTGTTAAGGGTATAGGGTTTAGGGTTTAGGATTTTGTGATTCAAGGTTTTATGATATAGGGTTTAGGGTTTGGGGTTTAGGGTATAGGCTTTGGTTTTAGGGTTTTGGTTTAGGGTTTAGCGTTTAGGGTTTTAGGGTTTAGGGTTTTAGGGTTTAGGGTTTAGGGTTTTGTGATTCAAGGTTTTATGGTATAGGGTTTATGGTTTGGGGTTTAGGGTTTAGGTTTAGGGTTTAGGGTTTTGGGTTTGGGCGTTTGGGTTTTAAGCTTTGGGGTTTAGGATTTCCGGGGTTTTGGGTTTTGAGGTTTCAATGTTAGGGTTATAGGTTTCCCATGTTAGGGTTTTAGGGTTTAACCCTAGAGGGTTTAGGGTTAAGGGTATAGGGTTAGCGTTTAGGGTTTAGGGTTTGGGCTTTTTGGGTTTTAAGGTTTAGGGTTTCAATGTTAGGGTTATAGGTTTTCCATGTTTGGGTTTTAGGGTATAACCTACAGGGTTTAGGGTTAAGGGTTTTATGGGGTTTTGTGATTCAAGGTTTTATGGTATAGGGTTTAGGGTTTAGGGTTTGGGTTTAGGGTTTAGGGTTTAGGGTTTGGGATTTTTGGGTTTTAAGCTTTGGGGTTTAGGATTTCAGGGATTTTGGGTTTTAGGGTTTTCAATGTAAGGTTTATAGGTTTTCCACTTTAGGGTTTTAAGGTTTAAATCTGTAGCGTTTAGGGTAAAGGGTATAGGGTTTAGGGTTTAGGGTTTTGTGATTCAAGGTTTTATGTTATAGGGTTTAGGGTTTAGGGTTTGGGGTTTAGGGTTTAGGGTTTGAGCTTTTTGGGTTTTAAGGTTTAGGGTTTCAATGTTAGAGTTTAGGGTTTAGGGTTTAGGGTTTCTTGATTCAAGGTTTTATGGTATAGGGTTTAGGGTTTGGAGTTTAGGGTTTGGGCTTTTTGGGTTTTAAGGTTTAGGGTTTCAGTGTTAGGGTTATAGGTTTTCCATGTTTGGGTTTTAGGGTTTAACCCTAGAGGGTTTAGGGTTTAGGGTTTTGTGATTCAAGGTTTTATGGTATAGGGTTTAGGGTTTGGGGTTTAGGGTTTAGGGTTTGGGTTTAGGGTTCTGGTTTAGGGTTTAGCGTTTAGGGTTTAGGATTCTAGGGTTTAGGGTTTTTGGGTTTAGGGTTTAGGGTTTAGGGTTTTGTGATTCAAGGTTTTATGGTATAGGGTTTAGGGGTTGGGGTTTAGGGTTTAGGGTTTTGGGTTTGGGGTTTTTGGGTTTTAAGCTTTGGGGTTTAGGATTTCCGGGGTTTTGGGTTTTGGGGTTTTAATGTTAGGGTTATAGGTTTTCCATGTTAGGGTTTTAGGGTTTAACCCTAGAGGATTTAGTGTTAAGGGTATAGGGTTTAGGGTTTAGGATTTTGTGATTCAAGGTTTTATAATATAGGGTTTAGGGTTTGGGGTTTAGGGTTTAGGCTTTGGTTTTAGGGTTTTGGTTTAGGGTTTAGCGTTTAGGGTTTTAGGGTTTAGGGTTTTAGGGTTTAGGGTTTAGGGTTTTGTGATTCAAGGTTTTATGGTATAGGGTTTAGGGTTTGGGGTTTAGGGTTTAGGGTTTATTGTTTAGGGTTTGGGCTTTTTGGGTTTAGGGTTTAGGATTTCCGGGGTTTTGGGTTTTGGGGTTCCAATGTTAGGGTTATAGGTTTTCCATGTTAGGGTTTTAGGGTTAACCCTAGAGGGTTTAGTGTTATGGGTATAGGGTTTAGGGTTTTGTGATTAAGGTTTTATGGTATAGGATTTAGGGTTTAGGGTTTTGAGTTTAGGGTTTAGGGTTTGGGCTTTTTGGGTTTTAAGGTTTAGGGTTTCAATGTTAGAGTTATAGGTTTTCCCTGTTTGGGTTTTAGGGTTTAACCCTAGAGGGTTTAGTGTTAAGGGTTTTAGGGTTTAGGGTTTTGTGATTCAAGGTTTTATGGTATAGGGTTTAGGGTTTAGGATTTCAGGGGTTTTGGGGTTTCAATGTTAGGGTTATAGGTTTTCCATGTTAGGGTTTTAGGGTTTAACCACTGAAAGGATTTAGGGTTAAAGGTATAGGGTTAGCGTTTAGGGTTTAGGCTTTTTGGGTTTTAAGGTTTAGGGTTTGAATGTTAGGGTTATAGGTTTTCCATGTTTGGGTTTTGGGTATAACCCTACAGGGTTTAGGGTTAAGGGTTTTATGGTTTAGGGTTTAGGGTTTTGTGATTTAAGGTTTTATGGTATAGGGTTTAGGGTATAGGGTTTGGGTTTAGGGTTTGGGTTTAGGGTTTAGGGTTTAGGGTTTGGGCTTTTGGGTTTTAAGCTTTGGGGTTTAGGATTTCAGGGGTTTTGGGTTTTAGAGTTTCAATGTTAGGTTTATAGGTTTTCCACTTTAGGGTTTTAGGGTTTAACCCTAGAGGGTTTAGGGTAAAGGGTATAGGGTTTAGGGTTTAGGGTTTGGGGTTTAGGGTTTAGGGTTTAGGGTTTGGGCTTTTTGGGTTTTAAGCGTTAGGGTTTAGGATTTCGGGGGATTTTTGGGTTTTAGGGTTTCAATGTAAGGTTTATAGGTTTTCCACTTTAGGGTTTTAGGGTTTAACCCTAGAGGGTTTAGGGTAAAGGGTATAGGGTTTAGGGTTTAGGGTTTTGTGATTCAAGGTTTTATGGTATAGGGTTTAGGGTTTAGGGTTTGGGCTTTTTGGGTTTTAAGGTTTAGGGTTTCAATGTTAGAGTTTAGGGTTTAGGGTTTAGGGTTTCTTGATTAAAGGTTTTATGGTATAGGGTTTAGGGTTTGGAGTTTACGGTTTGGGCTTTTTGGGTTTTAAGGTTTAGGGTTTCAGTGTTAGGGTTATAGGTTTTCCATGTTTGGGTTTTAGGGTTTAACCCTAGAGGGTTTAGGGTTAAGGGTATTAGGGTTTAGGGTTTTGGGTTTTGTGATTCAAGGTTTTATGGTATAGGGTTTAGGGTTTGGTGTTTAGGGTTTAGGGTTTGGGTTTAGGGTTTTGGTTTAGGGTTTAGCGTTTAGGGTTTAGGGTTTTTAGGGTTTAGGGTTTTAGGGTTTAGGGTTTAGAGTTTAGGGTTTTGTGATTCAAGGTTTTATGGTATAGGGTATAGGGGTTGGGGTTTAGGGTTTAGGTTTAGGGTTTAGGGTTTTGGGTTTGGGGTTTTTGGGTTTTAAGCTTTGGGGTTTAGGATTTCAGGGGTTTTGGGTTTTGGGGGTTTCAATGTTAGGATTATAGGTTTTCCATGTTAGGGTTTTAGGGTTTAACCACTAGGGGTTTAGTGTTAAGGGTATAGGGTTTAGGGTTTAGGATTTTGTGATTCGAGGTTTTATGATATAGGGTTTAGGGTTTGGGGGTTTAGGGTATAGGCTTTGGTTTTAGGGTTTTGGTTTTAGGGTTTAGCGTTTAGGGTTTTAGGGTTTAGGGTTTTAGGGTTTAGGGTTTAGGGTTTTGTGATTCAAGGTTTTATGGTATAGGGTTTATGGTTTGGGGTTTAGGGTTTAGGTTTAGGGTTTAGGGTTTTGGGTTTGGGCGTTTGGGTTTTAAGCTTTGGGGTTTAGGATTTCCGGGGTTTTGGGTTTTGAGGTTTCAATGTTAGGGTTATAGGTTTCCCATGTTAGGGTTTTAGGGTTTAACCCTAGTGGGTTTAGGGTTAAGGGTATAGGGTTAGCGTTTAGGGTTTAGGGTTTGGGCTTTTTGGGTTTTAAGGTTTAGGGTTTCAATGTTAGGGTTATAGGTTTTCCATGTTTGGGTTTTAGGGTATAACCCTACAGGGTTTAGGGTTAAGGGTTTTATGGGGTTTTGTGATTCAAGGTTTTATGGTATAGGGTTTAGGGTTTAGGGTTTGGGTTTAGGGTTTAGGGTTTTGAGTTTTGTGATTCAAGGTTTTATGGTATAGGGTTTAGGGTTTGGGTTTAGGGTTTTGGTTTAGGGTTTAGCGTTTAGGGTTTAGGGTTTTAGGGGTTAGGGTTTAGGGTTTAGGGTTTTGTGATTCAAGGTTTTATGGTATAGGGTTTAGGGTTTGGGGTTTAGGGTTTAGGTTTAGGGTTTAGGGTTTTGGGTTTGGGCTTTTTGGGTTTTAAGCTTTGGGGTTTAGGATTTCCGGGGTTTTGCGTTTTGGGGTTTCAATGTTAGGGTTATAGGTTTTCCATGTTAGGATTTTAGGGTTTAACCCTAGAGGGTTTAGTGTTAAGGGTATAGGGTTTAGGGTTTAGGATTTTGTGATTCAAGGTTATATGGTATAGGGTTTAGGGTTTAGGGTTTAGGATTTCAGGGGTTTTGGGGTTTCAATGTTAGGGTTATAGGTTTTCCATGTTAGGGTTTTAGGGTTTAACCCTAGAGGGTTTAGGGTTAAGGGTATAGGGTTAGCGTTTAGGGTTTAGGCTTTTTCGGGTTTTAAGGTTTAGGGTTTCAATGTTAGGGTTATAGGTTTTCCATGTTTGGGTTTTATGGTATAACCCTACAGGTTTAGGGTTAAGGGTTTTATGGTTTAGGGTTTAGGATTTTGTGATTCAAGGTTTTATGGTATAGGGTTTAGGGTTTAGGGTTTGGGTTTAGGGTTTGGGTTTAGGGTTTAGGGTCTAGGGTTTGGGCTTTTTGGGTTTTAAGCTTTGGGGTTTAGGATTTCAGGGGTTTTGGGTTTTAGGGTTTCAATGTTAGGTTTATAGGTTTTCCACTTTAGGGTTTTAGGGTTTAACCCTAGAGGGTTTAGGGTTTAGGGTTTTGTGATTCAAGGTTTTACGGTATAGGGTTTAGGGTTTAGGGTTTGGGTTTAGGGTTTAGGGTTTAGGGTTTGGGCTTTTTGGGTTTTAAGCGTTAGGGTTTAGGATTTCAGGGATTTTGGGTTTTAGGGTTTCAATGTAAGGTTTATAGGTTTTCCACTTTAGGGTTTTAGGGTTTAACCCTAGAGGGTTTAGGGTAAAGGGTATAGGGTTTAGGGTTTAGGGTTTTGTGCTTCAAGGTTTTATGGTATAGGGTTTAGGGTTTAGGGTTTGGGGTTTAGGGTTTAGGGTTTGGGCTTTTTGGGTTTTAAGGTTTAGGGTTTCAATGTTAGAGTTTAGGGTTTAGGGTTTAGGGTTTCTTGATTAAAGGTTTTATGGTATAGGGTTTAGGGTTTGGAGTTTACGGTTTGGGCTTTTTGGGTTTTAAGGTTTAGGATTTCAGTGTTAGGGTTATAGGTTTTCCATGTTTGGGTTTTAGGGTTTAACCCTAGAGGGTTTAGGGTTAAGGGTATTAGGGTTTAGGGTTTTGGGTTTTGTGATTCAAGGTTTTATGGTATAGGGTTTAGGGTTTGGTGTTTAGGGTTTAGGGTTTGGGTTTAGGGTTTTGGTTTAGGGTTTAGCGTTTAGGGTTTAGGGTTTTAGGGTTTAGGGTTTTAGGGTTTAGGGTTTAGAGTTTAGGGTTTTGTGATTCAAGGTTTTATGGTATAGGGTATAGGGGTTGGGGTTTAGGGTTTAGGTTTAGGGTTTAGGGTTTTGGGTTTGGGGTTTTTGGGTTTTAAGCTTTGGGGTTTAGGATTTCCGGGGTTTTGGGTTTTGGGGTTTCAATGTTAGGATTATAGGTTTTCCATGTTAGGGTTTTAGGGTTTAACCCTAGGGGGTTTAGTGTTAAGGGTATAGGGTTTAGGGTTTAGGATTTTGTGATTCAAGGTTTTATGATATAGGGTTTAGGGTTTGGGGTTTAGGGTATAGGCTTTGGTTTTAGGGTTTTGGTTTAGGGTTAGCGTTTAGGGTTTTAGGGTTTAGGGTTTTAGGGTTTAGGGTTTAGGGTTTTGTGATTCAAGGTTTTATGGTATAGGGTTTATGGTTTGGGGTTTAGGGTTTAGGTTTAGGGTTTAGGGTTTTGGGTTTGGGCGTTTGGGTTTTAAGCTTTGGGGTTTAGGATTTCCGGGGTTTTGGGTTTTGAGGTTTCAATGTTAGGGTTATAGGTTTCCCATGTTAGGGTTTTAGGGTTTAACCCTAGAGGGTTTAGGGTTAAGGGTATAGGGTTAGCGTTTAGGGTTTAGGGTTTGGGCTTTTTGGGTTTTAAGGTTTAGGGTTTCAATGTTAGGGTTATAGGTTTCCCATGTTTGGGTTTTAGGGTTTAACCCTAGAGGGTTTAGGGTTAAGGGTATTAGGGTTTAGGGTTTTGGGTTTTGTGATTCAAGGTTTTATGGTATAGGGTTTAGGGTTTGGTGTTTAGGGTTTAGGGTTTGGGTTTAGGGTTTTGGTTTAGGGTTTAGCGTTTAGGGTTTAGGGTTTTAGGGTTTAGGGTTTTAGGGTTTAGGGTTTAGAGTTTAGGGTTTTGTGATTCAAGGTTTTATGGTATAGGGTATAGGGGTTGGGGTTTAGGGTTTAGGTTTAGGGTTTAGGGTTTTGGGTTTGGGGTTTTTGGGTTTTAAGCTTTGGGGTTTAGGATTTCCGGGGTTTTGGGTTTTGGGGTTTCAATGTTAGGATTATAGGTTTTCCATGTTAGGGTTTTAGGGTTTAACCCTAGGGGGTTTAGTGTTAAGGGTATAGGGTTTAGGGTTTAGGATTTTGTGATTCAAGGTTTTATGATATAGGGTTTAGGGTTTGGGGTTTAGGGTATAGGCTTTGGTTTTAGGGTTTTGGTTTAGGGTTTAGCGTTTAGGGTTTTAGGGTTTAGGGTTTTAGGGTTTAGGGTTTAGGGTTTTGTGATTCAAGGTTTTATGGTATAGGGTTTATGGTTTGGGGTTTAGGGTTTAGGTTTAGGGTTTAGGGTTTTGGGTTTGGGCGTTTGGGTTTTAAGCTTTGGGGTTTAGGATTTAGGGGTTTTGGGTTTTGAGGTTTCAATGTTAGGGTTATAGGTTTCCCATGTTAGGGTTTTAGGGTTTAACCACTGAGAGGTTTAGGGTTAAGGGTATAGGGTTAGCGTTTAGGGTTTAGGGTTTGGGCTTTTTGGGTTTTAAGGTTTAGGGTTTCAATGTTAGGGTTATAGGTTTTCCATGTTTGGGTTTTAGGGTATAACCCTACAGGGTTTAGGGTTAAGGGTTTTATGGGGTTTTGTGATTCAAGGTTTTATGGTATAGGGTTTAGGGTTTAGGGTTTGGGTTTAGGGTTTAGGGTTTAGGGTTTGGGATTTTTGGGTTTTAAGCTTTGGGGTTTAGGATTTCAGGGATTTTGGGTTTTAGGGTTTCAATGTAAGGTTTATAGGTTTTCCACTTTAGGGTTTTAAGGTTTAAATCTGTAGCGTTTAGGGTAAAGGGTATAGGGTTTAGGGTTTAGGGTTTTGTGATTCAAGGTTTTATGTTATAGGGTTTAGGGTTTAGGGTTTGGGGTTTAGGGTTTAGGGTTTGAGCTTTTTGGGTTTTAAGGTTTAGGGTTTCAATGTTAGAGTTTAGGGTTTAGGGTTTAGGGTTTCTTGATTCAAGGTTTTATGGTATAGGGTTTAGGGTTTGGAGTTTAGGGTTTGGGCTTTTTGGGTTTTAAGGTTTAGGGTTTCAGTGTTAGGGTTATAGGTTTTCCATGTTTGGGTTTTAGGGTTTAACCCTAGAGGGTTTAGGGTTTAGGGTTTTGTGATTCAAGGTTTTATGGTATAGGGTTTAGGGTTTGGGGTTTAGGGTTTAGGGTTTGGGTTTAGGGTTCTGGTTTAGGGTTTAGCGTTTAGGGTTTAGGATTCTAGGGTTTAGGGTTTTTGGGTTTAGGGTTTAGGGTTTAGGGTTTTGTGATTCAAGGTTTTATGGTATAGGGTTTAGGGGTTGGGGTTTAGGGTTTAGGGTTTTGGGTTTGGGGTTTTTGGGTTTTAAGCTTTGGGGTTTAGGATTTAGGGGTTTTGGGTTTTGGGGGTTTTAATGTTAGGGTTATAGGTTTTCCATGTTAGGGTTTTAGGGTTTAACCACTGAAAGGGATTTAGTGTTAAGGGTATAGGGTTTAGGGTTTAGGATTTTTGTGATTCAAGGTTTTATAATATAGGGTTTAGGGTTTGGGGTTTAGGGTTTAGGCTTTGGTTTTAGGGTTTTGGTTTAGGGTTTAGCGTTTAGGGTTTTAGGGTTTAGGGTTTTAGGGTTTAGGGTTTAGGGTTTTGTGATTCAAGGTTTTATGGTATAGGGTTTAGGGTTTGGGGTTTAGGGTTTAGGGTTTATTGTTTAGGGTTTGGGCTTTTTGGGTTTAGGGTTTAGGATTTAGGGGTTTTGGGTTTTGGGGGTTCCAATGTTAGGGTTATAGGTTTTCCATGTTAGGGTTTTAGGGTTAACCCTAGAGGGTTTAGTGTTATGGGTATAGGGTTTAGGGTTTTGTGATTAAGGTTTTATGGTATAGGATTTAGGGTTTAGGGTTTTGAGTTTAGGGTTTAGGGTTTGGGCTTTTTGGGTTTTAAGGTTTAGGGTTTCAATGTTAGAGTTATAGGTTTTCCCTGTTTGGGTTTTAGGGTTTAACCCTAGAGGGTTTAGTGTTAAGGGTTTTAGGGTTTAGGGTTTTGTGATTCAAGGTTTTATGGTATAGGGTTTAGGGTTTAGGATTTCAGGGGTTTTGGGGTTTCAATGTTAGGGTTATAGGTTTTCCATGTTAGGGTTTTAGGGTTTAACCCTAGAGGATTTAGGGTTAAAGGTATAGGGTTAGCGTTTAGGGTTTAGGCTTTTTGGGTTTTAAGGTTTAGGGTTTGAATGTTAGGGTTATAGGTTTTCCATGTTTGGGTTTTGGGTATAACCCTACAGGGTTTAGGGTTAAGGGTTTTATGGTTTAGGGTTTAGGGTTTTGTGATTTAAGGTTTTATGGTATAGGGTTTAGGGTATAGGGTTTGGGTTTAGGGTTTGGGTTTAGGGTTTAGGGTTTAGGGTTTGGGCTTTTTGGGTTTTAAGCTTTGGGGTTTAGGATTTCAGGGGTTTTGGGTTTTAGAGTTTCAATGTTAGGTTTATAGGTTTTCCACTTTAGGGTTTTAGGGTTTAACCCTAGAGGGTTTAGGGTAAAGGGTATAGGGTTTAGGGTTTAGGGTTTGGGTTTAGGGTTTAGGGTTTAGGGTTTGGGCTTTTTGGGTTTTAAGCGTTAGGGTTTAGGATTTCAGGGATTTTGGGTTTTAGGGTTTCAATGTAAGGTTTATAGGTTTTCCACTTTAGGGTTTTAGGGTTTAACCCTAGAGGGTTTAGGGTAAAGGGTATAGGGTTTAGGGTTTAGGGTTTTGTGCTTCAAGGTTTTATGGTATAGGGTTTAGGGTTTAGGGTTTGGGCTTTTTGGGTTTTAAGGTTTAGGGTTTCAATGTTAGAGTTTAGGGTTTAGGGTTTAGGGTTTCTTGATTAAAGGTTTTATGGTATAGGGTTTAGGGTTTGGAGTTTACGGTTTGGGCTTTTTGGGTTTTAAGGTTTAGGGTTTTCGGTGTTAGGGTTATAGGTTTTTCCATGTTTGGGTTTTAGGGTTTAACCACTAGAAAGGGTTTAGGGTTAAGGGTATTAGGGTTTAGGGTTTTGGGTTTTGTGATTCAAGGTTTTATGGTATAGGGTTTAGGGTTTGGTGTTTAGGGTTTAGGGTTTGGGTTTAGGGTTTTGGTTTTAGGGTTTAGCGTTTAGGGTTTAGGGTTTTTAGGGTTTAGGGTTTTAGGGTTTAGGGTTTAGAGTTTAGGGTTTTGTGATTCAAGGTTTTATGGTATAGGGTATAGGGGTTGGGGTTTAGGGTTTAGGTTTAGGGTTTAGGGTTTTGGGTTTGGGGTTTTTGGGTTTTAAGCTTTGGGGTTTAGGATTTCCGGGGTTTTGGGTTTTGGGGTTTCAATGTTAGGATTATAGGTTTTCCATGTTAGGGTTTTAGGGTTTAACCCTAGGGGGTTTAGTGTTAAGGGTATAGGGTTTAGGGTTTAGGATTTTGTGATTCAAGGTTTTATGATATAGGGTTTAGGGTTTGGGGTTTAGGGTATAGGCTTTGGTTTTAGGGTTTTGGGTTTTAGGGTTTAGCGTTTAGGGTTTTTAGGGTTTAGGGTTTTAGGGTTTAGGGTTTAGGGTTTTGTGATTCAAGGTTTTATGGTATAGGGTTTATGGTTTGGGGTTTAGGGTTTAGGTTTAGGGTTTAGGGTTTTGGGTTTGGGCGTTTGGGTTTTAAGCTTTGGGGTTTAGGATTTCCGGGGTTTTGGGTTTTGAGGTTTCAATGTTAGGGTTATAGGTTTCCCATGTTAGGGGTTTTAGGGTTTAACCCTAGTGGGTTTAGGAGTTAAGGGTATAGGGTTAGCGTTTAGGGTTTAGGGTTTGGGCTTTTTGGGTTTTAAGGTTTAGGGTTTCAATGTTAGGGTTATAGGTTTTCCATGTTTGGGTTTTAGGGTATAACCCTACAGGGTTTAGGGTTAAGGGTTTTATGGGGTTTTGTGATTCAAGGTTTTATGGTATAGGGTTTAGGGTTTAGGGTTTGGGTTTAGGGTTTAGGGTTTAGGGTTTGGGATTTTTGGGTTTTAAGCTTTGGGGTTTAGGATTTCAGGGATTTTGGGTTTTTGGGTTTCAATGTAAGGTTTATAGGTTTGCCACTTTAGGGTTTTAAGGTTTAAATCTGGAGCGTTTAGGGTAAAGGGTATAGGGTTTAGGGTTTAGGGTTTTGTGATTCAAGGTTTTATGTTATAGGGTTTAGGGTTTAGGGTTTGGGGTTTAGGGTTTAGGGTTTGGGCTTTTTGGGTTTTAAGGTTTAGGGTTTCAATGTTAGAGTTTAGGGTTTAGGGTTTAGGGTTTCTTGATTCAAGGTTTTATGGTATAGGGTTTAGGGTTTGGAGTTTAGGGTTTGGGCTTTTTGGGTTTTAAGGTTTAGGGTTTCAGTGTTAGGGTTATAGGTTTTCCATGTTTGGGTTTTAGGGTTTAACCCTAGAGGGTTTAGGGTTTTGGGTTTTGTGATTCAAGGTTTTATGGTATAGGGTTTAGGGTTTGGGGGTTTAGGGTTTAGGGTTTGGGTTTAGGGTTACGGGTTTTAGGGTTTAGCGTTTAGGGTTTAGGATTCTAGGGTTTAGGGTTTTTGGGTTTAGGGTTTAGGGTTTAGGGTTTTGTGATTCAAGGTTTTATGGTATAGGGTTTAGGGGTTGGGGGTTTAGGGTTTAGGGTTTTGGGTTTGGGGTTTTTGGGTTTTAAGCTTTGGGGTTTAGGATTTAGGGGTTTTGGGTTTTGGGGTTTTAATGTTAGGGTTATAGGTTTTCCATGTTAGGGTTTTAGGGTTTAACCACTGAGAGATTTAGTGTTAAGGGTATAGGGTTTAGGGTTTAGGATTTTTGTGATTCAAGGTTTTATAATATAGGGTTTAGGGTTTGGGGTTTAGGGTTTAGGCTTTGGTTTTAGGGTTTTGGTTTAGGGTTTAGCGTTTAGGGTTTTAGGGTTTAGGGTTTTAGGGTTTAGGGTTTAGGGTTTTGTGATTCAAGGTTTTATGGTATAGGGTTTAGGGTTTGGGGTTTAGGGTTTAGGGTTTATTGTTTAGGGTTTGGGCTTTTTGGGTTTAGGGGTTAGGGTTTAGGATTTCCGGGGTTTTGGGTTTTGGGGTTCCAATGTTAGGGTTATAGGTTTTCCATGTTAGGGTTTTAGGGTTAACCCTAGAGGGTTTAGTGTTAAGGGTATAGGGTTTAGGGTTTTGTGATTAAGGTTTTATGGTATAGGATTTAGGGTTTAGGGTTTTGAGTTTAGGGTTTAGGGTTTGGGCTTTTTGGGTTTTAAGGTTTAGGGTTTCAATGTTAGAGTTATAGGTTTTCCCTGTTTGGGTTTTAGGGTTTAACCCTAGAGGGTTTAGTGTTAAGGGTTTTAGGGTTTAGGGTTTTGTGATTCAAGGTTTTATGGTATAGGGTTTAGGGTTTAGGATTTCAGGGGTTTTGGGGTTTCAATGTTAGGGTTATAGGTTTTCCATGTTAGGGTTTTAGGGTTTAACCCTAGAGGGTTTAGGGTTAAAGGTATAGGGTTAGCGTTTAGGGTTTAGGCTTTTTGGGTTTTAAGGTTTAGGGTTTGAATGTTAGGGTTATAGGTTTTCCATGTTTGGGTTTTGGGTATAACCCTACAGGGTTTAGGGTTAAGGGTTTTATGGTTTAGGGTTTAGGGTTTTGTGATTTAAGGTTTTATGGTATAGGGTTTAGGAGTACGGGGGTTTGGGTTTAGGGTTTGGGTTTAGGGTTTAGGGTTTAGGGTTTGGGCTTTTTGGGTTTTAAGCTTTGGGGTTTAGGATTTCAGGGGTTTTGGGTTTTAGAGTTTCAATGTTAGGTTTATAGGTTTTCCACTTTAGGGTTTTAGGGTGTAACCCTAGAGGGTTTAGGGTAAAGGGTATAGGGTTTAGGGTTTAGGGTTTTGTGATTCAAGGTTTTATTGTATAGGGTTTAGGGTTTAGAGTTTGGGGTTTAGGGTTTGGGCTTTTACGGTTTTAAGGTTTAGGGTTTCAATGTTAGAGTTTCGGGTTTAGGGTTTAGGGTTTCTTGATTCAAGGTTTTATGGTATAGGGTTTAGGGTTTAGGTTTTGGAGTTTAAGGTTTGGGCTTTTTTGGTTTTAAGGTTTAGGGTTTCAGTGTTAGGGTTATAGGTTTTCCATGTTTGGGTTTTAGGGTTTAACCCTAGAGGGTTTAGGGTTAAGGGTATTAGGGTTTAGGGTTTTGGGTTTTGTGATTCAAGGTGTTATGGTATAGGGTTTAGGGTTTGGGGTTTAGGGTTTAGGGTTTGGGTTTAGGGTTTGGGGTTTAGGGTTTATGGTTTGGGTTTAGGTTTTTGGTTTAGGGTTTAGCGTTTATTGTTTAGGGTTTTAGGGTTTAGGGTTTTAGGGTTTAGGGTTTAGGGTTTAGGGTTTTGTGATTCAAGGTTTTATGGTATAGGGTTTAGGGTTTGGGGTTTAGGGTTTAGGTTTAGGGTTTAGGGTTTTGGGTTTGGGCTTTTTGGGTTTTAAGCTTTGGGGTTTAGGATTTCCGGGGTTTTGGGTTTTGGGGTTTCAATGTTAGGGTTATAGGTTTTCCATGTTAGGGTTTTAGGGTTTAACCCTAGAGGGTTTAGTGTTAAGGGTATAGGGTTTAGGGTTTAGGATTTTGTGATTCAAGGTTATATGGTATTGGGTTTAGGGTTTAGGGTTTAGGATTTCAGGGGTTTCAATGTTAGGGTTATAGGTTTTCCATGTTAGGGTTTTAGGGTTTAACCCTAGAGGGTTTAGGGTTAGGGGTATAGGGTTAGCGTTTAGGGTTTAGGCTTTTTCGGTTTTAAGGTTTAGGGTTTCAATGTTAGGGTTATAGGTTTTCCATGTTTGGGTTTTATGGTATAACCCTACAGGGTTTAGGGTTAAGGGTTTTATGGTTTAGAGTTTAGGATTTTGTGATTCAAGGTTTTATGGTATAGGGTTTAGGGTTTAGGGTTTGGGTTTAGGGTTTGGGTTTAGGGTTTAGGGTCTAGGGTTTGGGCTTTTTGGGTTTTAAGCTTTGGGGTTTAGGATTTCAGGGGTTTTGGGTTTTAGGGTTTCAATGTTAGGTTTATAGGTTTTCCACTTTAGGGTTTTAGGGTTTAACCCTAGAGGGTTTAGGGTTTAGGGTTTTGTGATTCAAGGTTTTATGGTATAGGGTTTAGGGTTTAGGGTTTGGGGTTTAGGATTTAGGGTTTGGGCTTTTTGGGTTTTAAGGTTTAGGGTTTCAATGTTAGAGTTTAGGGTTTCTTGATTCAAGGTTTTATGGTATAGGGTTTAGGGTTTAGGGTTTGGAGTTTAGGGTTTTGGCTTTTTGGGTTTTAAGGTTTAGGGTTTCAGTGTTAGGGTTATAGGTTTTCCATGTTTGGGTTTTAGGATTTAACCCTAGAGGGTTTAGGGTTAAGGGTATTAGGGTTTAGGGTTTTGAGTTTTGTGATTCAAGGTTTTATGGTATAGGGTTTAGGGTTTGGGTTTAGGGTTTTGGTTTAGGGTTTAGCGTTTAGGGTTTAGGGTTTTAGGGGTTAGGGTTTAGGGTTTAGGGTTTTGTGATTCAAGGTTTTATGGTATAGGGTTTAGGGTTTAGGTTTAGGGTTTAGGGTTTTGGGTTTGGGCTTTTTGGGTTTTAAGCTTTGGGGTTTAGGATTTCCGGGGTTTTGGGTTTTGGGGTTTCAATGTTAGGGTTATAGGTTTTCCATGTTAGGATTTTAGGGTTTAACCCTAGAGGGTTTAGTGTTAAGGGTATAGGGTTTAGGGTTTAGGATTTTGTGATTCAAGGTTATATGGTATAGGGTTTAGGGTTTAGGGTTTAGGATTTCAGGGTTTTGGGGTTTCAATGTTAGGGTTATAGGTTTTCCATGTTAGGGTTTTAGGGTTTAACCCTAGAGGGTTTAGGGTTAAGGGTATAGGGTTAGCGTTTAGGGTTTAGGCTTTTTCGGTTTTAAGGTTTAGGGTTTCAATGTTAGGGTTATAGGTTTTCCATGTTTGGGTTTTATGGTATAACCCTACAGGGTTTAGGGTTAAGGGTTTTATGGTTTAGGGTTTAGGATTTTGTGATTCAAGGTTTTATGGTATAGGGTTTAGGGTTTAGGGTTTGGGTTTAGGGTTTAGGGTCTAGGGTTTGGGCTTTTTGGGTTTTAAGATTTCGGGTTTAGGATTTTCAGGGGTTTTGGGTTTTAGGGTTTCAATGTTAGGTTTATAGGTTTTCCACTTTAGGGTTTTAGGGTTTAACCCTAGAGGGTTTAGGGATTAGGGTTTTGTGATTCAAGGTTTTATGGTATATAGGGTTTAGGGTTTAGGGTTTGGGGTTTAGAGTTTAGGGTTTGGGCTTTTTTGGGTTTTTAAGGTTTAGGGGTTTCAATGTTAGAGTTTAGGGTTTAGGGTTTAGGGTTTCTTGTTTCAAGGTTTTATGGTATAGGGTTTAGGGTTTAGGGTTTTGGAGTTTAGGGTTTTGGCTTTTTGGGTTTTTAAGGTTTAGGGTTTTCGATGTTAGGGTTATAGGTTTTCCATGTTTGGGTTTTAGGGTTTAACCCTAGAGGGTTTAGGGTTAAGGGTATTAGGGTTTAGGGTTTTGGGTTTTGTGATTCAAGGTTTTATGGTATAGGGTTTAGGGTTTAGGGTTTGGGTTTAGGGTTTTGGTTTAGGGTTTAGCGTTTAGGGTTTAGGGTTTTAGGGTTTAGGGTTTTAGGGTTTAGGGTTTAGGGTTTAGGTTTTGTGATTCAAGATTTTATGGTATAGGGTTTAGGGTTTGGGGTTTAGGGTTTAGGTTTAGGGTTTAGGGTTTTGGGTTTGGGCTTTTTGGGTTTTAAGCTTTGGGGTACGGGATTTCCGGGCTTTTGGGTTTTGGGGTTTCAATGTTAGGGTTATAGGTTTTCCATGTTAGGGTTTTAGGGTTTAACCCTAGAGGGTTTAGGGTTAAGGGTATTAGGGTTTAGGGTTTTGGGTTTTATGATTCAAGGTTTTATGGTATAGGGTTTAGGGTTTGGGGTTTAGGGTTTAGGGTTTGGGTTTAGGGTTTTGGTTTATGGTTTAGCGTTTAGGGTTTAGGGTTTAGGGTTTGGGGTTTAGGGTTTGGGCTTTTACGGTTTTAAGGTTTAGGGTTTCAATGTTAGAGTTTCGGGTTTAGGGTTTAGGGTTTCTTGATTCAAGGTTTTATGGTATAGGGTTTAGGGTTTAGGTTTTGGAGTTTAAGGTTTGGGCTTTTTTTGGTTTTTAAGGTTTAGGGTTTTCAGTGTTAGGGTTATAGGTTTTCCATGTTTGGGTTTTAGGGTTTAACCCTAGAGGGTTTAGGGTTAAGGGTATTAGGGTTTAGGGTTTTGGGTTTTGTGATTCAAGGTGTTATGGTATAGGGTTTAGGGTTTGGGGTTTAGGGTTTAGGGTTTGGGTTTAGGGTTTGGGGTTTAGGGTTTAGGGTATGGGTTTAGGTTTTTGGTTTAGGGTTTAGCGTTTATGGTTTTGGGTTTTAGGGTTTAGGGTTTTAGGATGTTTAGGGTTTAGGGTTTAGGGTTTTGTGATTCAAGGTTTTATGGTATAGGGTTTAGGGTTTGGGGTTTAGGGTTTAGGTTTTGGGTTTAGGGTTTTGGGTTTGGGCTTTTTGGGTTTTAAGCTTTGGGGTTTAGGATTTCCGGGGTTTTGGGTTTTGGGGTTTCAATGTTAGGGTTATAGGTTTTCCATGTTAGGGTTTTAGGGTTTTAGGGTTTAACCCTAGAGGGTTTAGTGTTAAGGGTATAGGGTTTAGGGTTTAGGATTTTGTGATTCAAGGTTATATGGTATTGGGTTTAGGGTTTAGGGTTTAGGATTTCAGGGGTTTCAATGTTAGGGTTATAGGTTTTCCATGTTAGGGTTTTAGGGTTTAACCCTAGAGGGTTTAGGGTTAGGGGTATAGGGTTAGCGTTTAGGGTTTAGGCTTTTTTCGGTTTTTAAGGTTTAGGGTTTCAATGTTAGGGTTATAGGTTTTCCATGTTTGGGTTTTATGGTATAACCCTACAGGGTTTAGGGATAAGGGTTTTATGGTTTAGAGTTTAGGATTTTGTGATTCAAGGTTTTATGGTATAGGGTTTAGGGTTTAGGGTTTGGGTTTAGGGTTTGGGTTTAGGGTTTAGGGTCTAGGGTTTGGGCTTTTTGGGTTTTAAGCTTTGGGGTTTAGGATTTCAGGGGTTTTGGGTTTTAGGGTTTCAATGTTAGGTTTATAGGTTTTCCACTTTAGGGTTTTAGGGTTTAACCCTAGAGGGTTTAGGGTTTAGGGTTTTGTGATTCAAGGTTTTATGGTATAGGGTTTAGGGTTTAGGGTTTGGGGTTTAGGATTTAGGGTTTGGGCTTTTTGGGTTTTAAGGTTTAGGGTTTCAATGTTAGAGTTTAGGGTTTCTTGATTCAAGGTTTTATGGTATAGGGTTTAGGGTTTAGGGTTTGGAGTTTAGGGTTTTGGCTTTTTGGGTTTTAAGGTTTAGGGTTTCAGTGTTAGGGCTATAGGTTTTCCATGTTTGGGTTTTAGGATTTAACCCTAGAGGGTTTAGGGTTAAGGGTATTAGGGTTTAGGGTTTTGAGTTTTGTGATTCAAGGTTTTATGGTATAGGGTTTAGGGTTTGGGTTTAGGGTTTTGGTTTAGGGTTTAGCGTTTAGGGTTTAGGGTTTTAGGGGTTAGGGTTTAGGGTTTAGGGTTTTGTGATTCAAGGTTTTATGGTATAGGGTTTAGGGTTTGGGGTTTAGGGTTTAGGTTTAGGGTTTAGGGTTTTGGGTTTGGGCTTTTTGGGTTTTAAGCTTTGGGGTTTAGGATTTCAGGGGTTTTGGGTTTTGGGGTTTCAATGTTAGGGTTATAGGTTTTCCATGTTAGGATTTTAGGGTTTAACCCTAGAGGGTTTAGTGTTAAGGGTATAGGGTTTAGGGTTTAGGATTTTGTGATTCAAGGTTATATGGTATATGGTATAGGGTTTAGGGTTTAGGATTTCAGGGTTTTGGGGTTTCAATGTTAGGGTTATAGGTTTTCCATGTTAGGGTTTTAGGGTTTAACCCTAGAGGGTTTAGGGTTAAGGGTATAGGGTTAGCGTTTAGGGTTTAGGCTTTTTCGGTTTTAAGGTTTAGGGTTTCAATGTTAGGGTTATAGGTTTTCCATTTTTGGGTTTTATGGTATAACCCTACAGGGTTTAGGGTTAAGGGTTTTATGGTTTAGGGTTTAGGGTTTAGGGTTTGGGTTTAGGGTTTGGGTTTAGGGTTTAGGGTCTAGGGTTTGGGCTTTTTGGGTTTTAAGCTTTGGGGTTTAGGATTTCAGGGGTTTTGGGTTTTAGGGTTTCAATGTTAGGTTTATAGGTTTTCCACTTTAGGGTTTAACCCTAGAGGGTTTAGGGTAAAGGGTATAGGGTTTAGGGTTTAGGGTTTTGTGATTCAAGGTTTTATGGTATAGGGTTTAGGGTTTAGTGTTTGGGCTTTTTGGGTTTTAAGGTTTAGGGTATCAATGTTAGAGTTTAGGGTTTAGGGTTTAGGGTTTCTTGATTCAAGGTTTTATGGTATAGGGTTTAGGGTTTAGGGTTTGGAGTTTAGGGTTTCAGTGTTAGGGTTATAGGTTTTCCATGTTTGGGTTTTAGGGTTTAACCCTAGAGGATTTAGGGTTAAGGGTATTAGGGTTTAGGGTTTTGGGTTTTGTGATTCAAGGTTTTATGGCATAGGGTTTAGGGTTTAGGGTTTGGGTTTAGGGTTTTGGTTTAGGGTTTAGCGTTTAGGGTTTAGGGTTTTAGGGTTTAGGGTTTTAGGGTTTAGGGTTTAGGGTTTAGGGTTTTGTGATTCAAGATTTTATGGTATAGGGTTTAGGGTTTGGGGTTTAGGGTTTAGGTTTAGGGTTTTGGGTTTGGGCTTTTTGGGTTTTAAGCTTTGGGGTATAGGATTTCCGGGGTTTTGGGTTTTGGGGTTTCAATGTTAGGGTTATAGGTTTTCCATGTTAGGGTTTTAGGGTTTAACCACTGAAAGGGGTTTAGGGTTAAGGGTATTAGGGTTTAGGGTTTTGGGTTTTATGATTCAAGGTTTTATGGTATAGGGTTTAGGGTTTGGGGTTTAGGGTTTAGGGTTTGGGTTTAGGGTTTTGGTTTAGGGTT
The DNA here is from genome assembly GCA_028651295.1 of Catharanthus roseus. NCBI lineage: Eukaryota > Viridiplantae > Streptophyta > Magnoliopsida > Gentianales > Apocynaceae > Catharanthus > Catharanthus roseus. The sequence continues at coordinate 182,140 of JAPQWS010000092.1, forward strand.
TAGCGTTTAGGGTTTAGGGTTTAGGGTTTGGGGTATAGGATTTCCGGGGTTTTGGGTTTTGGGGTTTCAATGTTAGGGTTATAGGTTTTGCATGTTAGGGTTTTAGGGTTTAACCCTAGAGGGTTTAGTGTTAAGGGTATAGGGTTTAGGGTTTAGGATTTTGTGATTCAAGGTTTTATGATATAGGGTTTAGGGTTTAGGATTTCAGGGGTTTTGGGGTTTCAATGTTAGGGTTATAGGTTTTCCATGTTAGGGTTTTAGGGTTTAACCCTAGAGGGTTTAGGGTTAAGGGTATAGGGTTAGCGTTTAGGGTTTAGGCTTTTTGGGTTTTAAGGTTTAGGGTTTCAATGTTAGGGTTATAGGTTTTCCATGTTTGGGTTTTAGGGTATAACCCTACAGGGTTTAGGGTTAAGGGTTTTATGGTTTAGGGTTTAGGGTTTTGTGAATCAAGGTTTTATGGTATAGGGTTTAGGGTTTAGGGTTTGGGTTTAGGGTTTGGGTTTAGGGTTTAGGGTTTAGGGTTTGGGCTTTTTGGGTTTTAAGCCTTGGGGTTTAGGATTTCAGGGGTGTTGGGTTTTAGGGTTTCAATGTTAGGTTTATAGGTTTTCCACTTTAGGGTTTAACCCTAGAGGGTTTAGGATAAAGGGGATAGGTTTTGTGATTCAAGGTTTTATGGTATAGGGTTTAGGGTTTAGGGTTTGGGGTTTAGGGTTTAGGGTTTGGGCTTTTTGGGTTTTAAGGTTTAGGGTTTCAATGTTATAGTTTAGGGTTTAGGGTTTAGGGTTTCTTGATTCAAGGTTTTATAGTATAGGGTTTAGGGTTTGGAGTTTAGGGTTTGGGCTTTTTGGGTTTTATGGTTTAGGGTTTCAGTGTTAGGGTTATGGGTTTTCCATGTTTGGGTTTTAGGGTTTAACCCTAGAGGGTTTAGGGTTTTGGGTTTTGTGATTCAAGGTTTTATGGTATAGGGTTTAGGGTTTAGGGTTTGGGTTTAGGGTTTGGGCTTATGGTTTAGGGTTTAGGTTTTGGGCTTTTTGGGTTTTAAGCTTTGGGGTTTAGGATTTCAGGGGTTTTGGGTTTTAGGGTTTCAATGTTAGGTTTGTAGGTTTTCCACTTTAGGGTTTTAGGGTTTAACCCTAGAGGGTTTAGGGTTTAGGGTTTAGGGTTTTGTGATTCAAGGTTTTATGGTATAGGGTTTAGGGTTTGGGGTTTAGGGTTTAGGGTTTGGGCTTTTTGGGTTTTAAGGTTTAGGGTTTCAATGTTAGAGTTTAGGGTTTAGGGTTTAGGGTTTCTTGATTCAAGGTTTTATGGTATAGGGTTTAGGGTTTAGGGTTTGGAGTTCAGGGTTTGGGCTTTTTGGGTTTTAAGGTTTAGGGTTTCAGTGTTAGGGTTATAGGTTTTCCATGTTTGGGTTTTAGGGTTTAACCCTAGTGGGTTTAGGGTTAAGGGTATTAGGGTTTAGGGTTTTGGGTTTTGTGATTCAAGGTTTTATGGTATAGGGTTTAGGGTTTGGGGTTTAGGGTTTAGGGTTTGGGTTTAGGGTTTTGGTTTTAGGGTTTAGCGTTTAGGGGTTTAGGGTTTTAGGGTTTAGGGTTTAGGGTTTAGGGTTTTGTGATTCAAGGTTTTATGGTATAGGGTTTAGGGTTTGGGGTTTAGGGTTTAGGTTTAGGGTTTAGGGTTTTGGGTTTGGGCTTTTTGGGTTTTAAGCTTTGGGGTTTAGGTTTTCCGGGGTTTTGGGTTTTGGGGTTTCAATGTTAGGGTTATAGGTTTTCCATGTTAGGGTTTTAGGGTTTAACCCTAGAGGGTTTAGTGTTAAGGGTATAGGGTTTAGGGTTTAGGATTTTGTGATTCAAGGTTTTATGATATAGGGTTTAGGGTTTAGGATTTAGGGTTTTGTGATTCAAGGTTTTATGGTATATGGTTTAGGGTTTGGGGTTTAGGGTTTACGTTTAGGGTTTAGGGTTTAGGGTTTGGCCTTTTTGGGTTTTAAGCTTTAGGGTTTAGGATTTCCGGGGTTTTGGGTTTTGGGGTTCCAATGTTAGGGTTATAGGTTTTCCATGTTAGGGTTCTAGGGTTAACCCTAGAGGGTTTAGTGTTAAGGTATAGGGTTTAGGGTTTAGGGTTTTGTGATTCAAGGTTTTATGGTATAGGGTTTAGGGTTTAGGGTTTAGGGTTTAGGGTTTAGGGTTTGGGCTTTTTGGGTTTTAAGGTTTAGGGTTTCAATGTTAGGGTTATAGGTTTTCCATGTTTGGGTTTTAGGGTTTAGGGTTTAGGGTTTTGGGTTTTGTGATTCAAGGTTTTATGGTATAAGGTTTAGGGTTTAGGATTTAGCGTTTAGGGTTTAGGGTTTATGGTTTAGGGTTTTGTGATTCAAGGTTTTATGGTATAGGATTTAGGGTTTAGGGTTTGGGGTTTAGGGTTTAGGGTTTGGGCTTTTTGGGTTTTAAGGTTTAGGGTTTCAATGTTAGAGTTATAGGTTTTCCCTGTTTGGGTTTTAGGGTTTAACCCTAGAGGGTTTAGTGTTAAGGGTATAGGGTTTAGGGTTTAGGATTTACTGATTCAAGGTTTTATGATATAGGGTTTAGGGTTTAGGATTTCAGGGTTTTGGGGTTTCAATGTTAGGGTTATAGGTTTTCCATGTTAGGGTTTTAGGGTTTAACCCTGGAGGGTTTAGGGTTAAGGGTATAGGGTTAGCGTTTAGGGTTTAGGCTTTTTGGGTTTTAAGGTTTAGGGTTTCAATGTTAGGGTTATAGGTTTTCCATGTTTGGGTTTTAGGGTATAACCCTACAGGGTTTAGGGTTAAGGGTTTTCTGGTTTAGGGTTTTGTGATTCAAGGTTTTATGGTATAGGGTTTAGGGTTTGGGTTTAGGGTTTGGGCTTAGGGTTTAGGGTTTAGGGTTTGGGCTTTTTGGGTTTTAAGCTTTGGGGTTTAGGATTTCAAGGGTTTTGGGTTTTAGGGTTTCAATGTTTGGTTTATTGGTTTTCCACTTTAGGGTTTAACCCTAGAGGGTTTAGGGTAAAAGGTTTAGGGTTTTGTGATTCAAGGTTTTATGGTATAGGGTTTAGGGTTTGGGGTTTAGGGTTTAGGGTTTGGGTTTAGGGTTTTGGTTTAGGGTTTAGCGTTTAGGGTTTAGGGTTTTAGGGTTTAGGGTTTTAGGGTTTAGGGTTTAGTGTTTAGGGTTTAGGGTTTTGTGATTCAAGGTTTTATGGTATAGGGTTTAGGGTTTGGGGTTTAGGGTTTTGGTTTAGGGTTTGGGCTTTTTGGGTTTTAAGCTTTGGGGTATAGGATTTCCGGGGTTTTGGGGTTTCAATGTTAGGGTTATAGGTTTTCCATGTTAGGGTTTTAGGGTTTAACCCTAGAGGGTTTAGTGTTAAGGGTATAGGGTTTAGGGTTTAGGATTTTGTGATTCAAGGTTATATGGTATAGGGTTCAGGGTTTAGGGTTTAGGATTTCAGGTGTTTTGGGGTTTCAATGTTAGGGTTATAGGTTTTCCATGTTAGGGTTTTAGGGTTTAAGACTAGAGGGTTTAGGGTTAAGGGTATAGGGTTAGCATTTAGGGTTTAGGCTTTTTTGGGTTTTAAGGTTTAGGGTTTCAATGTTAGGGTTATAGGTTTTCCATGTTTGGGTTTTAGGGTATAACCCTACAGGGTTTAGGGTTAAGGCTTTTATGGTTTAGGGTTTAGGGTTTTGTGATTCAAAGTTTTATGGTATAGGGTTTAGGGTTTAGGGTTTCGGTTTAGGGTTTGGGCTTAGGGTTTAGGGTTTAGGTTTTGGGCTTTTTGGGTTTTAAGCTTTGGGGTTTAGGATTTCAGCGGTTTTGGGTTTTAGGGTTTCAATGTTAGGTTTATAGGTTTTCCACTTTAGGGTTTTAGGGTTTAACCCTAGAGGGTTTAGGGTTTAGGGTTTAGGGTTTTGTGATTCAAGGTTTTATGGTATAGGGTTTAGGGTTTAGGGTTTGGGGTTTAGGGTTTAGGGTTTGGGCTTTTTGGGTATTAAGGTTTAGGGTTTCAATGTTAGAGTTTAGGGTTTAGGGTTTCTTGATTCAAGGTTTTATGGTATAGGGTTTAGGGTTTAGGGTTTTGAGTTCAGGGTTTGGGCTTTTTGGGTTTTAAGGTTTAGGGTTTCAATGTAGAGTTTAGGGTTTAGGGTTTAGGGTTTCTTGATTCAAGGTTTTATGGTATAGGGTTTAGGGTTTAGGGTTTGGAGTGTAGGGTTTGGGCTTTTCGGGTTTTAAGGTTTAGGATTTCAGTGTTAGGGTTATAGGTTCTCCATGTTTGGGTTTTAGGGTTTAACCCTAGTGGGTTTAGGGTTAAGGGTATTAGGGTTTAGGGTTTTGGGTTTTGTGATTCAAGGTTTTATGGTATAGGGTTTAGGGTTTGGGGTTTAGGGTTTAGGGTTTGGGTTTAGGGTTTTGGTTTAGGGTTTAGCGTTTAGGGTTTAGGGTTTTAGGGTTTAGGGTTTAGGGTTTAGGGTTTAGGGTTTTGTGATTCAAGGTTTTATGTTATAGGGTTTAGGGTTTGGGGTTTAGGGTTTAGGTTTAGGGTTTAGGGTTTTGGGTTTGGGCTTTTTGGGTTTTAAGCTTTGGGGTTTAGGTTTTCCGGGGTTTTGGGTTTTGGGGTTTCAATGTTAGGGTTATAGGTTTTCCATGTTAGGGTTTAACCCTAGAGGGTTTAGTGTTAAGGGTATAGGGTTTAGGGTTTAGGATTTTTTGATTCAAGGTTTTATGATATAGGGTTTAGGGTTTGGGGTTTAGGGTTTTAGGGTTTAGGGTATAGGGTTAGCGTTTAGGGTTTAGGCTTTTTGGGTTTTAAGGTTTAGGGTTTCAATGTTAGGGTTATAGGTTTTCCATGTTTGGGTTTTAGGGTATAACCCTACAGGGCTTAGGGTTAAGGGTTTTATGGTTTAGGGTTTAGTGTTTTGTGATTCAAGGTTTTATGGTATAGGGTTTAGGGTTTGGGTTTAGGGTTTGGGTTTAGGGTTTAGGGTTTAGGGTTTGGGCTTTTTGGGTTTTAAGCTTTGGGGTTTAGGATTTCAGGGGTTTTGGGTTTTAGGGTTTCAATGTTAGGTTTATAGGTTTTCCACTTTAGGGTTTAACCCTAGAGGGTTTAGGGTAAAGGGTATAGGGTTTAGGGTTTAGGGTTTTGTGATTCAAGGTTTTATGGTATAGGGTTTAGGGTTTAGGGTTTGGGGTTTAGGGTTTGGGCTTTTTGGGTTTTAAGGTTTAGGGTTTCAATGTTAGAGTTTAGGGTTTAGGGTTTAGGGTTTCATGATTCAAGGTTTTATGGTATAGGGTTTAGGGTTTAGGGTTTGGAGTTCAGGGTTTGGACTTTTTGGGTTTTAAGGTTTAGGGTTTCAGTGTTAGGGTTATAGGTTTTCCATGTTTGGGTTTTAGGGTTTAACCCTAGTGGGTTTAGGGTTAAGGGTATTAGGGTTTAGGGTTTTGGGTTTTGTGATTCAAGGTTTTATGGTATAGGGTTTAGGGTTTGGGGTTTATGGTTTAGGGTTTGGGTTTAGGGTTTTGGTTTAGGGTTTAGCATTTAGGGATTAGGGTTTTAGGGTTTAGGGTTTAGGGTTTAGGGTTTTGTGATTCAAGGTTTTATGGTATAGGGTTTTGGGTTTGGGGTTTAGGGTTTTGGGTTTGGGCTTTTTGGGTTTTAAGCTTTGTGGTTTAGGATTTCCGGGGTTTTGGGTTTTGGGGTTTCAATGTTAGGGTTATAGGTTTTCCATGTTAGGGTTTTAGGGTTTAACCCTGGAGGGTTTAGTGTTAAGGGTATAGGGTTTAGGATTTTGTGATTCAAGGTTTTATGATATAGGGTTTAGGGTTTGGGGTTTAGGGTTTTAGGGTTTAGGGTTTTAGGGTTTAGGGTTTAGGGTTTAGGGTTTTGTGATTCAAGGTTTTATGGTATACGGTTTAGGATTTGGGGTTTCGGGTTTAGGGTTTTGTGATTCAAGGTTTTATGGTATAGGGTTTAGGGTTTAGGGTTTGGGATTTAGGGTTTAGGGTTTGGGCTTTTTTTGGGTTTTTAAGGTTTAGGGTTTCAATGTTAGAGTTTAGGGTTTAGGGTTTAGGGTTTCTTGATTCAAGGTTTTATGGTATAGGGTTTAGGGTTTAGGGTTTGGAGTTCAGGGTTTGGGCTTTTTGGGTTTTAAGGTTTAGGGTTTCAGTGTTAGGGTTATAGGTTTTCCATGTTTGGGTTTTAGGGTTTAACCCTAGTGGGTTTAGGGTTAAGGGTATTAGGGTTTTGGGTTTTGTGATTCAAGGTTTTATGGTATAGGGTTTAGGGTTTGGGGTTTAGGGTTTAGGGTTTGGGTTTAGGGTTTTGGTTTAGGGTTTAGCGTTTAGGGTTTAGGGTTTTAGGGTTTAGGGTTTAGGGTTTAGGGTTTTGTGATTCAAGGTTTTATGGTATAGGGTTTTGGGTTTGGGGTTTAGGGTTTAGGTTTAGGGTTTAGGGTTTTAGGTTTGGGCTTTTTGGGTTTTAAGCTTTGTGGTTTAGGATTTCCGGGGTTTTGGGTTTTGGGGTTTCAATGTTAGGGTTATAGGTTTTCCATGTTAGGGTTTTAGGGTTTAACCCTGGAGGGTTTAGTGTTAAGGGTATAGGGTTTAGGGTTTAGGATTTTGTGATTCAAGGTTTTATGATATAGGGTTTAGGGTTTGGGGTTTAGGGTTTTAGGGTTTTGGGTTTTAGGGTTTAGGGTTTAGGGTTTAGGGTTTTGTGATTCAAGGTTTTATGGTATACGGTTTAGGGTTTGGGGTTTAGGGTTTAGGTTTAGGGTTTAGGGTTTAGGGTTTAGGGTTTGGGCTTTTTGGGTTTTAAGCTTTAGGGTTTAGGATTTCCGGGGTTTTGGGTTTTGGGTTTTGAGGTTCCAATGTTAGGGTTATAGGTTTTCCATGTTAGGGTTTTAGGGTTAACCCTAGAGGGTTTAGTGTTAAGGTATAGGGTTTAGGGTTTAGGGTTTTGTGATTCAAGGTTTTATGGTATAGGGTTTGGGGTTTAGGGTTTAGGGTTTAGGGTTTGGGCTTTTTGGGATTTAAGGTTTAGGGTTTCAATGTTAGGGTTATAGGTTTTCCATGTTTGGGTTTTAGGGTTTAGGGTTTAGGGTTTTGGGTTTTGTGATTCAAGGTTTTATGGTATAAGGTTTAGTGTTTAGGATTTAGCGTTTAGGGTTTAGGGTTTATGGTTTAGGGTTTTGTGATTCAAGGTTTTATGGTATAGGATTTAGGGTTTAGGGTTTGGGGTTTAGGGTTTAGGGTTTGGGCTTTTTGGGTTTTAAGGTTTAGGGTTTCAATGTTAGAGTTATAGGTTTTCCCTGTTTGGGTTTTAGGGTTTAACCCTAGAGGGTTTAGTGTTAAGGGTTTTAGGGTTAGCGTTTAGGGTTTAGGCTTTTTGGGTTTTAAGGTTTAGGGTTTCAACGTTAGGGTTATAGGTTTTCCATGTTTGGGTTTTAGGGTATAACCCTACAGGGTTTAGGGTTAAGGGTTTTATGGTATAGGGTTTAGGGTTTTGTGATTCAAGGTTTTATGGTATAGGGTTTAGGGTTTAGGGTTTGGGTTTAGGGTTTGGGTTTAGGGTTTAGGGTTTAGGGTTTGGGCTTTTTGGGTTTTAAGCTTTGGGGTTTAGGATTTCAGGGGTTTTGGGTTTTAGGGTTTCAATGCTAAGTTTATAGGTTTTCCACTTTAGGGTTTAACCCTAGAGGGTTTAGGGTAAAGGGTGTAGGGTTTAGGGTTTAGGGTTTTGTAATTCAAGGTTTTATGGTATAGGGTTTAGGGTTTGGGGTTTAGGGTTTAGGGTTTGGGCTTTTTGGGTTTTAAGGTTTAGGGTTTCAATGTTAGAGTTTAGGGTTTAGGGTTTAGGGTTTCTTGATTCAAGGTTTTATGGCATAGGGTTTAGGGTTTAGGGTTTGGAGTTCAGGGTTTGGACTTTTTGGGTTTTAAGGTTTAGGGTTTCAGTGTTAGGGTTATAGGTTTTCCATGTTTGGGTTTTAGGGTTTAACCCTAGTGGGTTTAGGGTTAAGGGTTTAGGGTTTAGGGTTTTGGGTTTTGTGATTCAAGGTTTTATGGTATAGGGTTTAGGGTTTGGGGTTTATGGTTTAGGGTTTGGGTTTAGGGTTTTGGTTTAGGGTTTAGCGTTTAGGGTTTAGGGTTTTAGGGTTTAGGGTTTAGGGTTTTTTGATTCAAGGTTTTATGGTATAGGGTTTTGGCTTTGGGGTTTAGGGTTTAGGGTTTTGGGTTTGGGCTTTTTGGGGTTTAAGCTTTGTGGTTTAGGATTTCCGGGGTTTTGGGTTTTGGGGTTTCAATGTTAGGGTTATAGGTTTTCCATGTTAGGGTTTTAGGGTTTAACCCTGGAGGGTTTAGTGTTAAGGGTATAGGGTTTAGGATTTTTTGATTCAAGGTTTTATGATATAGGGTTTAGGGTTTGGGGTTTAGGGTTTTAGGGTTTAGGGTTTTAGGGTTTAGGGTTTAGGGTTTAGGGTTTTGTGATTCAAGGTTTTATGTTATAGGGTTTAGGGTTTGGGGTTTAGGGTTTAGGTTAAGGGTTTAGGGTTTTGGGTTTGGGCTTTTTGGTTTTTAAGCTTTGGGGTTTAGGTTTTAGGGGTTTTGGGTTTTGGGGGTTTCAATGTTAGGGTTATAGGTTTTCCATGTTAGGGTTTAACCTAGAGGGTTTTAGTGTTAAGGGTATAGGGTTTAGGGTTTAGGATTTTTTGATTCAAGGTTTTTATGATATAGGGTTTAGGGTTTGGGGTTTAGGGTATTAGGGTTTAGGGTATAGGGTTAGCGTTTAGGGTTTAGGCTTTTTGGGTTTTAAGGTTTAGGGTTTCAATGTTAGGGTTATAGGTTTTCCATGTTTGGGTTTTAGGGTATAACCCTACAGGGCTTTAGGGTTAAGGGTTTTATGGTTTAGGGTTTAGGGTTTTGTGATTCAAGGTTTTATGGTATAGGGTTTAGGGTTTGGGTTTAGGGTTTGGGTTTAGGGTTTAGGGTTTAGGGTTTGGGCTTTTTGGGTTTTAAGCTTTGGGGTTTAGGATTTCAGGGGTTTTGGGTTTTAGGGTTTCAATGTTAGGTTTATAGGTTTTCCACTTTAGGGTTTAACCCTAGAGGGTTTAGGGTAAAGGGTATAGGGTTTAGGGTTTAGGGTTTTGTGATTCAAGGTTTTATGGTATAGGGTTTAGGGTTTAGGGTTTGGGGTTTAGGGTTTAGGGTTTGGGCTTTTTGGGTTTTAAGGTTTAGGGTTTCAATGTTAGAGTTTAGGGTTTAGGGTTTAGGGTTTCTTGATTCAAGGTTTTTATGGTATAGGGGTTTAGGGTTTAGGGTTTGGAGTTCGGGGGTTTGGACTTTTTTGGGTTTTTAAGGTTTAGGGTTTCAGTGTTAGGGTTATAGGTTTTCCATGTTTGGGTTTTAGGGTTTAACCCTAGTGGGTTTAGGGTTAAGGGTATTAGGGTTTAGGGTTTTGGGTTTTGTGATTCAAGGTTTTATGGTATAGGGTTTAGGGTTTGGGTTTAGGGTTTTGGTTTAGGGTTTAGCGTTTAGGGTTTAGGGTTTTAGGGTTTAGGGTTTAGGGTTTAGGGTTTTGTGATTCAAGGTTTTATGGTATAGGGTTTTGGGTTTGGGGTTTAGGGTTTTGGGTTTGGGCTTTTTGGGTTTTAAGCTTTGTGGTTTAGGATTTCCGGGGTTTTGGGTTTTGGGGTTTCAATATTAGGGTTATAGGTTTTCCATGTTAGGGTTTTAGGGTTTAACCCTGGAGGGTTTTGTGTTAAGGGTATAGGGTTTAGGGTTTAGGATTTTGTGATTCAAGGTTTTATGATATAGGGTTTAGGGTTTGGGGTTTAGGGTTTTAGGGTTTAGGGTTTTAGGGTTTAGGGTTTAGGGTTTAGGGTTTTGTGATTCGAGGTTTTATCGTATACGGTTTAGGATTTGGGGTTTAGGGTTTAGGGTTTTGTGATTCAAGGTTTTATGGTATAGGGTTTAGGGTTTAGGGTTTGGGATTTAGGGTTTAGGGTTTGGGCTTTTTGGGTTTTAAGGTTTAGGGTTTCAATGTTAGAGTTTAGGGTTTAGGGTTTAGGGTTTCTTGATTCAAGGTTTTAGGGTATAGGGTTTAGGGTTTAGGGTTTGGAGTTCAGGGTTTGGGCTTTTTGGGTTTTAAGGTTTAGGGTTTCAGTGTTAGGGTTATAGGTTTTCCATGTTTGGGTTTTAGGGTTTTAACCACTAGTGGGTTTAGGGTTAAGGGTATTAGGGTTTAGGGTTTTGGGTTTTGTGATTCAAGGTTTTATGGTATAGGGTTTAGGGTTTGGGGTTTAGGGTTTAGGGTTTGGGTTTAGGGTTTTGGTTTAGGGTTTAGCGTTTAGGGTTTAGGGTTTTAGGGTTTAGGGTTTATGGTTTAGGGTTTTGTGATTCAAGGTTTTATGGTATAGGGTTTTGGGTTTGGGGTTTAGGGTTTAGGTTTAGGGTTTAGGGTTTTGGGTTTGGGCTTTTTGGGTTTTAAGCTTTGTGGTTTAGGATTTAGGGGTTTTGGGTTTTGGGGTTTCAATGTTAGGGTTATAGGTTTTTCCATGTTAGGGTTTTAGGGTTTAACCCCGGAGGATTTAGTGTTAAGGGTATAGGGTTTAGGGTTTAGGATTTTGTGATTCAAGGTTTTATGATATAGGGTTTAGGGTTTGGGGTTTAGGGTTTTAGGGTTTTGGGTTTTAGGGTTTAGGGTTTAGGGTTTAGGGTTTTGTGATTCAAGGTTTTATGGTATACGGTTTAGGGTTTGTGGTTTAGGGTTTAGGTTTAGGGTTTAGGGTTTAGGGTTTAGGGTTTGGGCTTTTTGGGTTTTAAGCTTTAGGGTTTAGGATTTCCGGGGTTTTGGGTTTTGGGTTTTGAGGGTTCCAATGTTAGGGTTATAGGTTTTTCCATGTTAGGGTTTTAGGGTTAACCACTAGAAAGGGTTTAGTGTTAAGGTATAGGGTTTAGGGTTTAGGGTTTTGTGATTCAAGGTTTTATGGTATAGGGTTTAGGGTTTAGGGTTTGGGGTTTAGGGTTTAGGGTTTGGGCTTTTTGGGATTTAAGGTTTAGGGTTTCAATGTTCGGGTTATAGGTTTTCCATGTTTGGGTTTTAGGGTTTAGGGTTTAGGGTTTTGGGTTTTGTGATTCAAGGTTTTATGGTATAAGGTTTAGTGTTTAGGATTTAGCGTTTAGGGTTTAGGGTTTATGGTTTAGGGTTTTGTGATTCAAGGTTTTATGGTATAGGATTTAGGGTTTAGGGTTTGGGGTTTAGGGTTTAGGGTTTGGGCTTTTTGGGTTTTAAGGTTTAGGGTTTCAATGTTAGAGTTATAGGTTTTCCCTGTTTGGGTTTTAGGGTTTAACCCTAGAGGGTTTAGTGTTAAGGGTTTTAGGGTTAGCGTTTAGGGTTTAGGCTTTTTGGGTTTTAAGGTTTAGGGTTTCAACGTTAGGGTTATAGGTTTTCCATGTTTGGGTTTTAGGGTATAACCTACGGGGAGTTAAGGGTTTTATGGTATAGGGTTTAGGGTTTTGTGATTCAAGGTTTTATGGTATAGGGTTTAGGGTTTAGGGTTTGGGTTTAGGGTTTGGGTTTAGGGTTTAGGGTTTAGGGTTTGGGCTTTTTGGGTTTTAAGCTTTGGGGTTTAGGATTTCAGGGGTTTTGGGTTTTAGGGTTTCAATGCTAGGTTTATAGGTTTTCCACTTTAGGGTTTAACCCTAGAGGGTTTAGGGTAAAGGGTATAGGGTTTAGGGTTTAGGGTTTTGTAAGTCGAGGTTTTATGGTATAGGGTTTAGGGTTTGGGGTTTAGGGTTTAGGGTTTGGGCTTTTTTGGGTTTTTAAGGTTTAGGGTTTCAATGTTAGAGTTTAGGGTTTAGGGTTTAGGGTTTCTTGATTCAAGGTTTTTATGGTATAGGGTTTAGGGTTTAGGGTTTGGAGTTCAGGGTTTGGACTTTTTGGGTTTTAAGGTTTAGGGTTTCAGTGTTAGGGTTATAGGTTTTCCATGTTTGGGTTTTAGGGTTTAACCCTAGTGGGTTTAGGGTTAAGGGTTTAGGGTTTAGGGTTTTGGGTTTTGTGATTCAAGGTTTTTATGGTATAGGGTTTAGGGTTTGGGGTTTATGGTTTAGGGTTTGGGTTTAGGGTTTTGGTTTAGGGTTTAGCGTTTAGGGTTTAGGGTTTTAGGGTTTAGGGTTTAGGGTTTTTTGATTCAAGGTTTTATGGTATAGGGTTTTGGGTTTGGGGTTTAGGGTTTAGGGTTTTGGGTTTGGGCTTTTTGGGGTTTAAGCTTTGTGGTTTAGGATTTCCGGGGTTTTGGGTTTTGGGGTTTCAATGTTAGGGTTATAGGTTTTCCATGTTAGGGTTTTAGGGTTTAACCCTGGAGGGTTTAGTGTTAAGGGTATAGGGTTTAGGATTTTTTGATTCAAGGTTTTATGATATAGGGTTTAGGGTTTGGGGTTTAGGGTTTTAGGGTTTAGGGTTTTAGGGTTTAGGGTTTAGCGTTTAGGGTTTTGTGATTCAAGGTTTTATGTTATAGGGTTTAGGGTTTGGGGTTTAGGGTTTAGGTTAAGGGTTTAGGGTTTTGGGTTTGGGCTTTTTGGGTTTTAAGCTTTGGGGTTTAGGTTTTCCGGGGTTTTGGGTTTTGGGGTTTCAATGTTAGGGTTATAGGTTTTCCATGTTAGGGTTTAACCCTAGAGGGTTTAGTGTTAAGGGTATAGGGTTTAGGGTTTAGGATTTTTTGATTCAAGGTTTTATGATATAGGGTTTAGGGTTTGGGGTTTAGGGTTTTAGGGTTTAGGGTATAGGGTTAGCGTTTAGGGTTTAGGCTTTTTGGGTTTTAAGGTTTAGGGTTTCAATGTTAGGGTTATAGGTTTTCCATGTTTGGGTTTTAGGGTATAACCCTACAGGGCTTAGGGTTAAGGGTTTTATGGTTTAGGGTTTAGGGTTTTGTGATTCGAGGTTTTATGGTATAGGGTTTAGGGTTTGGGTTTAGGGTTTGGGTTTAGGGTTTAGGGTTTAGGGTTTGGGCTTTTTGGGTTTTAAGATTTGGGGTTTAGGATTTCAGGGGTTTTGGGTTTTAGGGTTTCAATGTTAGGTTTATAGGTTTTCCACTTTAGGGTTTAACCCTAGAGGGTTTAGGGTAAAGGGTATAGGGTTTAGGGTTTAGGGTTTTGCGATTCAAGGTTTTATGGTATAGGGTTTAGGGTTTAGGGTTTGGGGTTTAGGGTTTAGGGTTTGGGCTTTTTGGGATTTAAGGTTTAGGGTTTCAATGTTAGGGTTATAGGTTTTCCATGTTTGGGTTTTAGGGTTTAGGGTTTAGGGTTTTGGGTTTTGTGATTCAAGGTTTTATGGTATAAGGTTTAGGGTTTAGGATTTAGCATTTAGGGTTTAGGGTTTATGGTTTAGGGTTTTGTGATTCAAGGTTTTATGGTATAGGATTTAGGGTTTAGGGTTTGGGGTTCAGGGTTTGGACTTTTTGGGTTGTAAGGTTTAGGGTTTCAATGTTAGAGTTTAGGGTTTCTTGATTCAAGGTTTTATGGTATAGGGTTTAGGGTTTAGGGTTTGGGGTTCAGGGTTTGGACTTTTTGGGTTTTAAGGTTTAGGGTTTCAGTGTTAGGGTTATAGGTTTTCCATGTTTGGGTTTTAGGGTTTAACCCTAGTGGGTTTAGGGGTAAGGGTATTAGGGTTTAGGGTTTTGGGTTTAGGGTTTGGGCTTTTTGGGTTTTAAGCTTTAGGGTTTAGGATTTCTGGGGTTTTGGGTTTGGGGTTTAGGGTTTAGGGTTTGGGCTTTTGGATTTAAGGTTTAGGGTTTCAATGTTAGGGTTATAGGTTTTCCATGTTTGGGTTTTAGGGTTTAGGGTTTAGGGTTTTGGGTTTTGTGATTCAAGGTTTTATGGTATAAGGTTTAGGGTTTAGGATTTAGCGTTTATGGTTTAGGGTTTGTGATTCAAGGTTTTATGGTATAGGATTTAGGGTTTAGGGTTTGGGGTTTAGGGTTTAGGGTTTGGGCTTTTTGGGTTTTAAGGTTTAGGGTTTCAATGTTAGAGTTATAGGTTTTCCCTGTTTGGGTTTTAGGGTTTAACCTGAGGGTTTTAGTGTTAAGGGTTTTAGGGTTTGCGTTCAGGGTTTATACTTTTTGGGTTTTAAGGTTTAGGGTTTCAATGTTAGGGTTATAGGTTTTCCATGTTTGGGTTTTAGGGTATAACCTACAGGGTTTAGGGTTAAGGGTTTTATGGTTTAGCGTTTAGGGTTTTGTGATTCAAGGTTTTATGGTATAGGGTTTAGGGTTTAGGGTTTGGGTTTAGGGTTTGGGTTTAGGGTTTAGGGTTTAGGGTTTGGGCTTTTTTGGGTTTTAAGCTTTGGGGTTTAGGATTTCGGGGGTTTTGGGTTTTAGGGTTTCAATGTTAGGTTTATAGGTTTTTCCACTTTAGGGTTTAACCCTAGAGGGTTTAGGAGTAAAGGGTATAGGGTTTAGGGTTTAGGGTTTTGTGAATCAAGGTTTTATGGTATAGGGTTTAGGGTTTAGGGTTTGGGCTTTTTGGGTTTTAAGGTTTAGGGTTTCAATGTTAGAGTTTAGGGTTTAGGGTTTAGGGTTTCTTGATTCAAGATTTTTATGGTATAGGGTTTAGGGTTTAGGGTTTGGAGTTCAGGGTTTGGGCTATTTGGGTTTTAAGGTTTAGGGTTTCAGTGTTAGGGTTATAGGTTTTCCATGTTTGGGTTTTAGGGTTTAACCCTAGTGGGTTTAGGGTTTAGGGTTTTGGGTTTTGTGATTCAAGGTTTTATGGTATAGGGTTTAGGGTTTGGGGTTTATGGTTTAGGGTTTGGGTTTAGGGTTTTGGTTTAGGGTTTAGCGTTTAGGGTTTAGGGTTTTAGGTTTAGGGTTTAGGGTTTAGGGTTTAGGGTTTAGGGTTTTGTGATTCAAGGTTTTATGGTATAGGGTTTAGGGTTTAGGATTTTGGGTTTGGGCTTTTTGGGTTTTAAGCTTTGTGGTTTAGGATTTCCGGGGTTTTGGGTTTTGGGGTTTCAATGTTAGGGTTTTAGGGTTTAACCCTGGAGGGTTTAGTGTTAAGGGTATAGGGTTTAGGGTTTAGGATTTTGTGATTCAAGGTTTTATGATATAGGGTTTAGTGTTTGGGGTTTAGGGTTTTAGGGTTTAGGGTTTAGGGTTTTGTGATTCAAGGTTTTATGGTATACGGTTTAGGGTTTGGGGTTTAGGGTTTAGGTTTAGGGTTTAGGGTTTAGGGTTTGGGCTTTTTGGGTTTTAAGCTTTGGGGTTTAGGATTTCAGGGGTTTTGGGTTTTAGGGTTTCAATGCTAGGTTTATAGGTTTTCCACTTTAGGGTTTAACCCTAGAGGGTTTAGGGTTTAGGGTTTTGGGGTTTCAATGTTAGGGTTATAGGTTTTCCATGTTAGGGTTTTAGGGTTTAACCCTAGAGGGTTTAGTGTTAAGGGTATATGGTTTAGGGTTTAGGATTTTTTGATTCAAGGTTTTATGATATAGGGTTTAGGGTTTAGGGTTTAGGGTTTTGTGATTCAAGGTTTTATGGTATAGGGTTTAGGGTTTGGGGTTAAGGGTTTAGGTTTAGGGTTTAGGGTTTAGGGTTTGGCCTTTTTGGGTTTTAAGCTTTAGGGTTTAGGATTTCCGGGGTTTTGGGTTTTGGGGTTCCAATGTTAGGGTTATAGGTTTTCCATGTTAGGGTTCTAGGGTTAACCCTAGAGGGTTTAGTGTTAAGGTATAGGGTTTAGGGTTTAGGGTTTTGTGATTCAAGGTTTTATGGTATAGGGTTCAGGGTTTAGGGTTTGGGGTTTAGGGTTTAGGGTTTCAATGTTAGGGTTATAGGTTTTCCATGTTTGGGTTTTAGGGTTTAGGGTTTTGTGATTCAAGGTTTTATGGTATAAGGTTTAGTGTTTAGGATTTAGCGTTTAGGGTTTAGGGTTTATGGTTTAGGGTTTTGTGATTCAAGGTTATATGGTATAGGATTTAGGGTTTAGGGTTTGGGGTTTAGGGTTTGGGCTTTTTGGGTTTTAAGGTTTAGGGTTTCAATGTTAGAGTTATAGGTTTTCCCTGTTTGGGTTTTAGGGTTTAACCCTAGAGGGTTTAGTGTTAAGGGTTTTAGGGTTAGCGTTTAGGGTTTAGGCTTTTTGGGTTTTAAGGTTTAGGGTTTCAATGTTAGGGTTATAGGTTTTCCATGTTTGGGTTTTAGGGTATAACCCTACAGGGTTTAGGGTTAAGGGTTTTATGGTTTAGGGTTTAGGGGTTTTGTGATTCAAGGTTTTATGGTATAGGGTTTGGGTTTAGGGTTTGGGTTTAGGGTTTGGGTTTAGGGTTTAGGGTTTAGGGTTTGGGCTTTTTGGGGTTTTAAGCTTTGGGGTTTAGGATTTCAGGGGGTTTTGGGTTTTAGGGTTTCAATGTTAGGTTTATAGGGTTTTCCACTTTAGGGTTTAACCACTAGAGGGTTTAGGGTAAAGGGTATAGGGTTTAGGTTTTAGGGTTTTGTGATTCAAGGTTTTATGGTATAGGGTTTAGGGTTTGGGCTTTTTGGGTTTTAAGGTTTAGTGTTTCAATGTTAGAGTTTAGGGTTTAGGGTTTAGGGTTTCTTGATTCAAGGTTTTATGGTATAGGGTTTAGGGTTTAGGGTTTGGAGTTCAGGGTTTGGTTTTTGGGGTTTTAAGGTTTAGGGTTTCAGTGTTAGGGTTATAGGTTTTCCATGTTTGGGTTTTAGGGTTTAACCCTAGTGGGTTTAGGGTTAAGGGTATTAGGGTTTAGGGTTTTGGGTTTTGTGATTCAAGGTTTTATGGTATAGGGTTTAGGGTTTGGGGTTTATGGTTTAGGGTTTGGGTTTAGGGTTTTGGTTTAGGGTTTAGCGTTTAGGGTTTAGGGTTTTAGGGTTTAGGGTTTAGGGTTTAGGGTTTTGTGATTCAAGGTTTTATGGTATAGGGTTTAGGTTTAGGGTTTAGGGTTTTGGGTTTGGGCTTTTTGGGTTTTAAGCTTTGTGGTTTAGGATTTCCGGGGTTTTGGGTTTTGGGGTTTCAATGTTAGGGTTATAGGTTTTCCATGTTAGGGTTTTAGGGTTTAACCCTAGAGGGTTTAGTGTTAAGGGTATAGGGTTTAGGGTTTAGGATTTTGTGATTCAAGGTTTTATGATATAGGGTTTAGGGTTTGGGGTTTAGGGTTTTAGGGTTTAGGGTTTTAGGGTTTAGGGTTTAGGGTTTAGGGTTTTATGATACAAGGTTTTATGGTATACGGTTTAGGGTTTGGGGTTTAGGGTTTAGGGTTTTGTGATTCAAGGTTTTATGGTATAGGGTTTAGGGTTTAGGGTTTGGGGTTTAGGGTTTAGGGTTTGGGCTTTTTGGGTTTTAAGGTTTAGGGTTTCAATGTTAGAGTTTAGGGTTTAGGGTTTAGGGTTTCTTGATTCAAGGTTTTATGGTATAGGTTTTAGGGTTAAGGGTTTGGAGTTCAGGGTTTGGGCTTTTTGGGTTTTAAGGTTTAGGGTTTCAGTGTTAGGGTTATAGGTTTTCCATGTTTGGGTTTTAGGGTTTAACCCTAGTGGGTTTAGGGTTAAGGGTATTAGGGTTTAGGGTTTTGGGTTTTGTGATTCAAGGTTTTATGGTATAGGGTTTAGGGTTTGGGGTTTAGGGTTTGGGTTTAGGGTTTTGGTTTAGGGTTTAGCGTTTAGGGTTTAGGGTTTTAGGGTTTAGGGTTTAGGGTTTAGGGTTTGGGCTTTTTGGGTTTTAAGGTTTAGTGTTTCAATGTTAGAGTTTAGGGTTTAGGGTTTAGGGTTTCTTGATTCAAGGTTTTATGGTATAGGGTTTAGGGTTTAGGGTTTGGAGTTCGGGGTTTGGGACTTTTTTGGGTTTTAAGGTTTAGGGTTTCGAGTGTTAGGGTTATAGGTTTTTCCATGTTTGGGTTTTAGGGTTTAACCCTAGTGGGTTTAGGGTTAAGGGTATTAGGGTTTAGGGTTTTGGGTTTTGTGATTCAAGGTTTTATGGTATAGGGTTTGGGGTTTATGGTTTAGGGTTTGGGTTTAGGGTTTTGGTTTAGGGTTTAGCGTTTAGGGTTTAGGGTTTTAGGGTTTAGGGTTTAGGGTTTAGGGTTTTGTGATTCAATGTTTTATGGTATAGGGTTTTGGGTTTGGGGGTTTAGGGTTTAGGGTTTTGGGTTTGGGCTTTTTGGGTTTTAAGCTTTGTGGGTTTAGGATTCAGGGGTTTTGGGTTTTGGGGTTTCAATGTTAGGGTTATAGGTTTTTCCATGTTAGGGTTTTAGGGTTTAACCACAGGAGGGTTTAGTGTTAAGGGTATAGGGTTTAGGGTTTAGGATTTTTGTGATTCAAGGTTTTATGATATAGGGTTTAGGGTTTGGGGTTTAGGGTTTTAGGGTTTAGGGTTTTAGGGTTTAGGGTTTAGGGTTTAGGGTTTTGTGATTCAAGGGTTTTATGATATAGGGTTTAGGGTTTAGGGTTTGGGGGTTTAGGGTTTAGGGTTTGGGCTTTTTGGGTTTTAAGGTTTAGGGTTTCAATGTTAGAGTTTAGGGTTTAGGGTTTAGGGTTTCTTGATTCAAGGTTTTATGGTATAGGGTTTAGGGTTTAGGGTTTGGAGTTCAGGGTTTGGGCTTTTTGGGTTTTAAGGTTTAGGGTTTCAGTGTTAGGGTTATAGGTTTTCCATGTTTGGGTTTTAGGGTTTAACCCTAGTGGGTTTAGGGTTAAGGGTATTAGGGTTTAGGGTTTTGGGTTTTGTGATTCAAGGTTTTATGGTATAGGGTTTAGGGTTTGGGGTTTATGGTTTAGGGTTTGGGTTTAGGGTTTTGGTTTAGGGTTTAGCGTTTAGGGTTTAGGGTTTTAGGGTTTAGGGTTTAGGGTTTAGGGTTTTGTGATTCAAGGTTTTATGGTATAGGGTTTTGGGTTTGGGGTTTAGGGTTTAGGTTTAGGGTTTAGGGTTTTAGGTTTGGGCTTTTTGGGTTTTAAGCTTTGTGGTTTAGGATTTCCGGGGTTTTGGGTTTTGGGGTTTCAATGTTAGGGTTATAGGTTTTCCATGTTAGGGTTTTAGGGTTTAACCCTGGAGGGTTTAGTGTTAAGGGTATAGGGTTTAGGGTTTAGGATTTTGTGATTCAAGGTTTTATGATATAGGGTTTAGGGTTTGGGGTTTAGGGTTTTAGGGTTTAGGGTTTTAGGGTTTAGGGTTTAGGGTTTAGGGTTTTGTGATTCAAGGTTTTATGGTATACGGTTTAGGGTTTGGGGTTTAGGGTTTAGGTTTAGGGTTTAGGGTTTAGGGTTTAGGGTTTGGGCTTTTTGGGTTTTAAGCTTTAGGGTTTAGGATTTCCGGGGTTTTGGGTTTTGGGGTTCCAATGTTAGGGTTATAGGTTTTCCATGTTAGGGTTTTAGGGTTAACCCTAGAGGTTTTAGTGTTAAAGGTATAGGGTTTAGGGTTTAGGGTTTTGTGATTCAAGGTTTTATGGTATAGGGTTCAGGGTTTAGGGTTTGGGGTTTAGGGTTTAGGGTTTGGGCTTTTTGGGATTTAAGGTTTAGGGTTTCAATGTTAGGGTTATAGGTTTTCCATGTTTGGGTTTTAGGGTTTAGGGTTTAGGGTTTTGGGTTTTGTGATTCAAGGTTTTATGGTATAAGGTTTAGGGTTTAGGATTTAGCGTTTAGGGTTTAGGGTTTATGGTTTAGGGTTGTGTGATTCAAGGTTTTATGGTATAGGATTTAGGGTTTAGGGTTTGGGGTTTAGGGTTTAGGGTTTGGGCTTTTTGGGTTTTAAGGTTTAGGGTTTCAATGTTAGAGTTATAGGTTTTCCCTGTTTGGGTTTTAGGGTTTAGTCCTAGAGGGTTTAGTGTTAAGGGTTTTAGGGTTAGCGTTTAGGGTTTAGGCTTTTTGGGTTTTAAGGTTTAGGGTTTCAATGTTAGGGTTATAGGTTTTCCATGTTTGGGTTTTAGGGTATAAACCTACAGGGTTTAGGGTTAAGGGTTTTATGGTTTAGCGTTTAGGGTTTTGTGATTCAAGGTTTTATGGTATAGGGTTTAGGATTTAGGGTTTGGGTTTAGGGCTTGGGTTTAGGGTTTAGGGTTTAGGGTTTGGGTTTTTGGGTTTTAAGCTTTGGGGTTTAGGATTTCAGGGGTTTTGGGTTTTAGGGTTTCAATGTTAGGTTTATAGGTTTTCCACTTTAGGGTTTAACCCTAGAGGGTTTAGGGTAAAGGGTATAGGGTTTAGGGGTTTAGGGTTTTGTGATTCAAGGTTTTATGGTATAGGGTTTAGGGTTTAGGGTTTGGGGTTTAGGGTTTAGGGTTTGGGCTTTTTGGGTTTTAAGGTTTAGGGTTTCAATGTTAGAGTTTAGGGTTTAGGGTTTAGGGTTTCTTGATTCAAGGTTTTATGGTATAGGGTTTAGGGTTTAGGGTTTGGAGTTCGGGGGTTTGGGCTTTTTGGGTTTTAAAGGTTTAGGGTTTCGAGTGTTAGGGTTATAGGTTTTCCATGTTTGGGTTTTAGGGTCTAACCCTAGTGGGTTTAGGGTTTAGGGTTTTGGGTTTTGTGATTCATGGTTTTATGGTATAGGGTTTAGGGTTTGGGTTTAGGGTTTTGGTTTAGGGTTTAGCGTTTAGGGTTTAGGGTTTTAGGGTTTAGGGTTTAGGGTTTAGGGTTTTGTGATTCAAGGTTTTATGGTATAGGGTTTTGGGGTTTTGGGGTTTAGGGTTTTGGGTTTGGGCTTTTTGGGTTTTAAGCTTTGTGGTTTAGGATTTAGGGGTTTTGGGTTTTGGGGTTTCAATGTTAGGGTAATAGGTTTTTCCATGTTAGGGTTTTAGGGTTTAACCCTGGAGGGTTTAGTGTTAAGGGTATAGGGTTTAGGGTTTAGGATTTTGTGATTCAAGGTTTTATGATATAGGGTTTAGGGTTTGGGGTTTAGGGTTTTAGGGTTTAGGGTTTTAGGGTTTAGGGTTTAGGGTTTAGGGTTTTGTGATTCAAGGTTTTATGGTATACGGTTTAGGATTTGGGGGTTTTAGGGTTTAGGGTTTTGTGATTCAAGGTTTTTATGGTATAGGGTTTAGGGTTTAGGGTTTGGGATTTAGGGTTTAGGGTTTGGGCTTTTTTGGGTTTTTAAGGTTTAGGGTTTCAATGTTAGAGTTTAGGGTTTAGGGTTTAGGGTTTCTTGATTCAAGGTTTTTATGGTATAGGGTTTAGGGTTTAGGGTTTGGAGTTCAGGGTTTGGGCTTTTTGGGTTTTAAGGTTTAGGGTTTCAGTGTTAGAGTTTAGGGTTTAGGGTTTAGGGTTTCTTGACTCAAGGTTTTATGGTATAGGGTTTAGGGTTTAGGGTTTAGGGTTTTGTGATTCAAGGTTTTATGGTATAGGGTTTAGGGTTTGGGGTTAAGGGTTTAGGTTTAGGGTTTAGGGTTTAGGGTTTAGGGTTTGGCCTTTTTGGGTTTTAAGCTTCGGGGTTTAGGATTTAGGGGTTTTGGGTTTTGGGGTTTCCAATGTTAGGGTTATAGGTTTCCAATGTTAGGGTTCTAGGGTTAACCACTAGGGTTTAGTGTTAAGGTATAGGGTTTAGGGTTTAGGGTTTTGTGATTCAAGGTTTTATGGTATAGGGTTCAGGGTTTAGGGTTTGGGGTTTAGGGTTTAGGGTTTCAATGTTAGGGTTATAGGTTTTCCATGTTTGGGTTTTAGGGTTTAGGGTTTAGGGTTTTGTGATTCAAGGTTTTATGGTATAAGGTTTAGTGTTTAGGATTTAGCGTTTAGGGTTTAGGGTTTATGGTTTAGGGTTTTGTGATTCAAGGTTATATGGTATAGGATTTAGGGTTTAAGGTTTGGGGGTTTAGGGTTTGGGCTTTTTTGGGTTTTAAGGTTTAGGGTTTCAATGTTAGAGTTATAGGTTTTCCCTGTTTGGGTTTTAGGGTTTAACCCAAGAGGGTTTAGTGTTAAGGGTTTTAGGGTTAGCGTTTAGGGTTTAGGCTTTTTGGGTTTTTAAGGTTTAGGGTTTCAATGTTAGGGTTATAGGTTTTTCCATGTTTGGGTTTTAGGGTATAACCCTACGGGGGTTTAGGAGTTAAGGGTTTTATGGTTTTAGGGTTTAGGGTTTTATGATTCAAGGTTTTATGGTATAGGGTTTAGGGTTTAGGGTTTGGGTTTAGGGTTTGGGTTTAGGGTTTAGGGTTTAGGGTTTGGGCTTTTGGGGTTTTAAGCTTTGGGGTTTAGGATTTCAGGGGTTTTGGGTTTTAGGGTTTCAATGTTAGGTTTATAGGTTTTCCACTTTAGGGTTTAACCACTAGAGGGTTTAGGAGTAAAGGGTATAGGGTTTAGGGTTTAGGGTTTTTGTGATTCAAGGTTTTTATGGTATAGGGTTTAGGGTTTGGGCTTTTTGGGTTTTAAGGTTTAGGGTTTCAATGTTAGAGTTTAGGGTTTAGGGTTTAGGGTTTCTTGATTCAAGGTTTTATGGTATAGGGTTTAGGGTTTAGGGTTTGGAGTTCAGGGTTTGGTTTATTGGGTTTTAAGGTTTAGGGTTTCAGTGTTAGGGTTATAGGTTTTCCATGTTTGGGTTTTAGGGTTTAACCCTAGTGGGTTTAGGGTTAAGGGTATTAGGGTTTAGGGTTTTGGGTTTTGTGATTCAAGGTTTTATGGTATAGGGTTTAGGGTTTGGGGTTTATGTTTTAGGGTTTGGGTTTAGGGTTTTCGTTTAGGGTTTAGCGTTTAGGGTTTAGGGTTTTAGGGTTTAGGGTTTAGGGTTTAGGGTTTTGTTATTCAAGGTTTTTATGGTATAGGGTTTTGGGGTTTGGGGTTTAGGGTTTAGGGTTTTGGGTTTGGGCTTTTTGGGTTTTAAGCTTTGTGGTTTAGGATTTCCGTGGTTTTGGGTTTTGGGGTTTCAATGTTAGGGTTATAGGTTTTCCATGTTAGGGTTTTAGGGTTTAACCCTGGAGGGTTTAGTGTTAAGGGTATAGGGTTTAGGGTTTAGGATTTTGTGATTCAAGGTTTTATGATATAGGGTTTAGGGTTTGGGGTTTAGGGTTTTAGGGTTTAGGGTTTTAGGGTTTAGGGTTTAGGGTTTAGGGTTTTGTGATACAAGGTTTTATGGTATACGGTTTAGGGTTTGGCGTTTAGGGTTTAGGGTTTTGTGATTCAAGGTTTTATGGTATAGGGTTTAGGGTTTAGGGTTTGGGGTTTAGGGTTTAGGGTTTGGGCTTTTTGGGTTTTAAGGTTTAGGGTTTCAATGTTAGAGTTTAGGGTTTAGGGTTTAGGGTTTCTTGATTCAAGGTTTTATGGTATAGGTTTTAGGGTTAAGGGTTTGGAGTTCAGGGTTTGGGCTTTTTGGGTTTTAAGGTTTAGGGTTTCAGTGTTAGAGTTTAGGGTTTAGGGTTTAGGGTTTCTTGACTCAAGGTTTTATGGTATAGGGTTTAGGGTTTAGGGTTTGGAGTTCAGGGTTTGGACTTTTTGGGTTTTAAGGTTTAGGGTTTCAGTGTTAGGGTTATAGGTTTTCCATGTTTGGGTTTTAGGGTTTAACCCTAGTGGGTTTAGGGTTAAGGGTATTAGGGTTTAGGGTTTTGGGTTTTGTGATTCAAGGTTTTATGGTATAGGGTTTAGGGTTTGGGGTTTAGGGTTTGGGTTTAGGGTTTTGGTTTAGGGTTTAGCGTTTAGGGTTTAGGGTTTTAGGGTTTAGGGTTTAGGGTTTAGGGTTTTGTGATTCAAGGTTTTATGGTATAGGGTTTAGGGTTTAGGGTTTGGGCTTTTTGGGTTTTAAGGTTTAGTGTTTCAATGTTAGAGTTTAGGGTTTAGGGTTTAGGGTTTCTTGATTCAAGGTTTTATGGTATAGGGTTTAGGGTTTAGGGTTTGGAGTTCAGGGTTTGGACTTTTTGGGTTTTAAGGTTTAGGGTTTCAGTGTTAGGGTTATAGGTTTTCCATGTTTGGGTTTTAGGGTTTAACCCTAGTGGGTTTAGGGTTAAGGGTATTAGGGTTTAGGGTTTTGGGTTTTGTGATTCAAGGTTTTATGGTATGGAGTTTAGGGTTTGGGGTTTATGGTTTAGGGTTTGGGTTTAGGGTTTTGGTTTAGGGTTTAGCGTTTAGGGTTTAGGGTTTTAGGGTTTAGGGTTTAGGGTTTAGGGTTTTGTGATTCAAGGTTTTATGGTATAGGGTTTTGGGTTTGGGGTTTAGGGTTTAGGGTTTTGGGTTTGGGCTTTTTGGGTTTTAAGCTTTGTGGTTTAGGATTTCCGGGGTTTTGGGTTTTGGGGTTTCAATGTTAGGGTTATAGGTTTTCCATGTTAGGGTTTTAGGGTTTAACCCTGGAGGGTTTAGTGTTAAGGGTATAGGGTTTAGGGTTTAGGATTTTGTGATTCAAGGTTTTATGATATAGGGTTTAGGGTTTGGGGTTTAGGGTTTTAGGGTTTAGGGTTTTAGGGTTTAGGGTTTAGGGTTTAGGGTTTTGTGATTCAAGGTTTTATGGTATAGGGTTTAGGGTTTAGGGTTTGGGGGTTTAGGGTTTAGGGTTTGGGCTTTTTGGGTTTTAAGGTTTAGGGTTTCAATGTTAGAGTTTAGGGTTTAGGGTTTAGGGTTTCTTGATTCAAGGTTTTATGGTATAAGGTTTAGGGTTTAGGGTTTGGAGTTCGGGGGTTTGGGCTTTTTGGGTTTTTAAGGTTTAGGGTTTTCGGTGTTAGGGTTATAGGTTTTTCCATGTTTGGGTTTTAGGGTTTAACCCTAGTGGGTTTAGGGTTAAGGGTATTAGGGTTTAGGGTTTTGGGTTTTGTGATTCAAGGTTTTATGGTATAGGGTTTAGGGTTTGGGGTTTATGGTTTAGGGTTTGGGTTTAGGGTTTTGGTTTAGGGTTTAGCGTTTAGGGTTTAGGGTTTTTAGGGTTTAGGGTTTAGGGTTTAGGGTTTTGTGATTCAAGGTTTTATGGTATAGGGTTTTGGGTTTGGGGTTTAGGGTTTAGGTTTAGGGTTTAGGGTTTTAGGTTTGGGCTTTTTGGGTTTTAAGGTTTAGGGTTTCAATGTTAGAGTTATAGGTTTTCCCTGTTTGGGTTTTAGGGTTTAGTCCTAGAGGGTTTTAGTGTTAAGGGTTTTTAGGGTTAGCGTTTAGGGTTTAGGCTTTTTGGGTTTTAAGGTTTAGGGTTTCAATGTTAGGGTTATAGGTTTTCCATGTTTGGGTTTTAGGGTATAACCCTACAGGGTTTAGGGTTAAGGGTTTTATGGTTTAGCGTTTAGGGTTTTGTGATTCAAGGTTTTATGGTATAGGGTTTAGGGATTTAGGGGTTTGGGTTTAGGGCTTGGGTTTAGGGTTTAGGGTTTAGGGTTTGGGCTTTTTGGGTTTTAAGCTTTGGGGTTTAGGATTTCGGGGGTTTTGGGTTTTAGGGTTTCAATGTTAGGTTTATAGGTTTTCCACTTTAGGGTTTAACCCTAGAGGGTTTAGGGTAAAGGGTATAGGGTTTAGGGTTTAGGGTTTTGTGATTCAAGGTTTTATGGTATAGGGTTTAGGGTTTAGGGTTTGGGGTTTAGGGTTTAGGGTTTGGGCTTTTTGGGTTTTAAGGTTTAGGGTTTCAATGTTAGAGTTTAGGGTTTAGGGTTTAGGGTTTCTTGATTCAAGGTTTTATGGTATAGGGTTTAGGGTTTAGGGTTTGGAGTTCAGGGTTTGGGCTTTTTGGGTTTTAAGGTTTAGGGTTTCAGTGTTAGGGTTATAGGTTTTCCATGTTTGGGTTTTAGGGTCTAACCCTAGTGGGTTTAGGGTTTAGGGTTTTGGGTTTTGTGATTCATGGTTTTATGGTATAGGGTTTAGGGTTTGGGTTTAGGGTTTTGGTTTAGGGTTTAGCGTTTAGGGTTTAGGGTTTTAGGGTTTAGGGTTTAGGGTTTAGGGTTTTGTGATTCAAGGTTTTATGGTATAGGGTTTTGGGTTTGGGGTTTAGGGTTTTGGGTTTGGGCTTTTTGGGTTTTAAGCTTTGTGGTTTAGGATTTCCGGGGTTTTGGGTTTTGGGGTTTCAATGTTAGGGTAATAGGTTTTCCATGTTAGGGTTTTAGGGTTTAACCCTGGAGGGTTTAGTGTTAAGGGTATAGGGTTTAGGGTTTAGGATTTTGTGATTCAAGGTTTTATGATATAGGGTTTAGGGTTTGGGGTTTAGGGTTTTAGGGTTTAGGGTTTTAGGGTTTAGGGTTTAGGGTTTAGGGTTTTGTGATTCAAGGTTTTATGGTATACGGTTTAGGGTTTGGGGTTTAGGGTTTAGGGTTTTGTGATTCAAGGTTTTATGGTATAGGGTTTAGGGTTTAGGGTTTGGGATTTAGGGTTTAGGGTTTGGGCTTTTTGGGTTTTAAGGTTTAGGGTTTCAATGTTAGAGTTTAGGGTTTAGGGTTTAGGGTTTCTTGATTCAAGGTTTTATGGTATAGGGTTTAGGGTTTAGGGGTTTGGAGTTCGGGGGTTTGGGCTTTTTTGGGTTTTAAGGTTTAGGGTTTTCGAGTGTTAGAGTTTAGGGTTTAGGGTTTAGGGTTTCTTGACTCAAGGTTTTATGGTATAGGGTTTAGGGTTTAGGGTTTAGGGTTTTGTGATTCAAGGTTTTATGGTATAGGGTTTAGGGTTTGGGGTTAAGGGTTTAGGTTTAGGGTTTAGGGTTTAGGGTTTAGGGTTTGGCCTTTTTGGGTTTTAAGCTTCAGGGTTTAGGATTTCCGGGGTTTTGGGTTTTGGGGTTCCAATGTTAGGGTTATAGGTTTCCAATGTTAGGGTTCTAGGGTTAACCCTAGAGGGTTTAGTGTTAAGGTATAGGGTTTAGGGTTTAGGGTTTTGTGATTCAAGGTTTTATGGTATAGGGTTCAGGGTTTAGGGTTTGGGGTTTAGGGTTTAGGGTTTCAATGTTAGGGTTATAGGTTTTCCATGTTTGGGTTTTAGGGTTTAGGGTTTAGGGTTTTGTGATTCAAGGTTTTATGGTATAAGGTTTAGTGTTTAGGATTTAGCGTTTAGGGTTTAGGGTTTATGGTTTAGGGTTTTGTGATTCAAGGTTATATGGTATAGGATTTAGGGTTTAAGGTTTGGGGTTTAGGGTTTGGGCTTTTTGGGTTTTAAGGTTTAGGGTTTCAATGTTAGAGTTATAGGTTTTCCCTGTTTGGGTTTTAGGGTTTAACCCTAGAGGGTTTAGTGTTAAGGGTTTTAGGGTTAGCGTTTAGGGTTTAGGCTTTTTGGGTTTTAAGGTTTAGGGTTTCAATGTTAGGGTTATAGGTTTTCCATGTTTGGGTTTTAGGGTATAACCCTACAGGGTTTAGGGTTAAGGGTTTTATGGTTTAGGGTTTAGGGTTTTGTGATTCAAGGTTTTATGGTATAGGGTTTAGGGTTTAGGGTTTGGGTTTAGGGTTTGGGTTTAGGGTTTAGGGTTTAGGGTTTGGGCTTTTTGGGTTTTAAGCTTTGGGGTTTAGGATTTCAGGGGTTTTGGGTTTTAGGGTTTCAATGTTAGGTTTATAGGTTTTCCACTTTAGGGTTTAACCTAGAGGGTTTAGGGGTAAAGGGTATAGGGTTTAGGGTTTAGGGTTTTGTGATTCAAGGTTTTATGGTATAGGGTTTAGGGTTTGGGCTTTTTGGGTTTTAAGGTTTAGGGTTTCAATGTTAGAGTTTAGGGTTTAGGGTTTAGGGTTTCTTGATTCAAGGTTTTATGGTATAGGGTTTAGGGTTTAGGGTTTGGAGTTCAGGGTTTGGACTTTTTTGGGTTTTTAAGGTTTAGGGGTTTCGGTGTTAGGGTTATAGGTTTTCCATGTTTGGGTTTTAGGGTTTAACCACTAGTGGGTTTTAGGGTTAAGGGTATTAGGGTTTAGGGTTTTGGGTTTTTGTGATTCAAGGTTTTATGGTATAGGGTTTAGGGTTTGGGGTTTATGGTTTAGGGTTTGGGTTTAGGGTTTTGGTTTAGGGTTTAGCGTTTAGGGTTTAGGGTTTTAGGGTTTAGGGTTTAGTGTTTAGGGTTTTGTTATTCAAGGTTTTATGGTATAGGGTTTTGGGTTTGGGGTTTAGGGTTTAGGGTTTTGGGTTTGGGCTTTTTGGGTTTTAAGCTTTGTGGTTTAGGATTTCCGTGGTTTTGGGTTTTGGGGTTTCAATGTTAGGGTTATAGGTTTTCCATGTTAGGGTTTTAGGGTTTAACCCTGGAGGGTTTAGTGTTAAGGGTATAGGGTTTAGGGTTTAGGATTTTGTGATTCAAGGTTTTATGATATAGGGTTTAGGGTTTGGGGTTTAGGGTTTTAGGGTTTAGGGTTTTAGGGTTTAGGGTTTAGGGTTTAGGGTTTTGTGATTCAAGGTTTTATGGTATAGGGTTTAGGGTTTAGGGTTTGGGGTTTAGGGTTTAGGGTTTGGGCTTTTTGGGTTTTAAGGTTTAGGGTTTCAATGTTAGAGTTTAGGGTTTAGGGTTTAGGGTTTCTTGATTCAAGGTTTTATGGTATAGGGTTTAGGGTTTAGGGTTTGGAGTTCAGGGTTTGGGCTTTTTGGGTTTTAAGGTTTAGGGTTTCAGTGTTAGGGTTATAGGTTTTCCATGTTTGGGTTTTAGGGTTTAACCCTAGTGGGTTTAGGGTTAAGGGTATTAGGGTTTAGGGTTTTGGGTTTTGTGATTCAAGGTTTTATGGTATAGGGTTTAGGGTTTGGGGTTTATGGTTTAGGGTTTGGGTTTAGGGTTTTGGTTTAGGGTTTAGCGTTTAGGGTTTAGGGTTTTAGGGTTTAGGGTTTAGGGTTTAGGGTTTTGTGATTCAAGGTTTTATGGTATAGGGTTTTGGGTTTGGGGTTTAGGGTTTAGGTTTAGGGTTTAGGGTTTTAGGTTTGGGCTTTTTGGGTTTTAAGGTTTAGGGTTTCAATGTTAGAGTTATAGGTTTTCCCTGTTTGGGTTTTAGGGTTTAGTCCTAGAGGGTTTAGTGTTAAGGGTTTTAGGGTTAGCGTTTAGGGTTTAGGCTTTTTGGGTTTTAAGGTTTAGGGTTTCAATGTTAGGGTTATAGGTTTTCCATGTTTGGGTTTTAGGGTATAAACCTACAGGGTTTAGGGTTAAGGGTTTTATGGTTTAGCGTTTAGGGTTTTGTGACTCAAGGTTTTATGGTATAGGGTTTAGGATTTAGGGTTTGGGTTTAGGGCTTGGGTTTAGGGTTTAGGGTTTAGGGTTTGGGTTTTTTGGGTTTTAAGCTTTGGGGTTTAGGATTTCAGGGGTTTTGGGTTTTAGGGTTTCAATGTTAGGTTTATAGGTTTTCCACTTTAGGGTTTAACCCTAGAGGGTTTAGGGTAAAGGGTATAGGGTTTAGGGTTTAGGGTTTTGTGATTCAAGGTTTTATGGTATAGGGTTTAGGGTTTAGGGTTTGGGGTTTAGGGTTTAGGGTTTGGGCTTTTTGGGTTTTAAGGTTTAGGGTTTCAATGTTAGAGTTTAGGGTTTAGGGTTTAGGGTTTCTTGATTCAAGGTTTTATGGTATAGGGTTTAGGGTTTAGGGTTTGGAGTTCAGGGTTTGGGCTTTTTGGGTTTTAAGGTTTAGGGTTTCAGTGTTAGGGTTATAGGTTTTCCATGTTTGGGTTTTAGGGTCTAACCCTAGTGGGTTTAGGGTTTAGGGTTTTGGGTTTTGTGATTCATGGTTTTATGGTATAGGGTTTAGGGTTTGGGTTTAGGGTTTTGGTTTAGGGTTTAGCGTTTAGGGTTTAGGGTTTTAGGGTTTAGGGTTTAGGGTTTAGGGTTTTGTGATTCAAGGTTTTATGGTATAGGGTTTTGGGTTTGGGGTTTAGGGTTTTGGGTTTGGGCTTTTTGGGTTTTAAGCTTTGTGGTTTAGGATTTCCGGGGTTTTGGGTTTTGGGGTTTCAATGTTAGGGTAATAGGTTTTCCATGTTAGGGTTTTAGGGTTTAACCCTGGAGGGTTTAGTGTTAAGGGTATAGGGTTTAGGGTTTAGGATTTTGTGATTCAAGGTTTTATGATATAGGGTTTAGGGTTTGGGGTTTAGGGTTTTAGGGTTTAGGGTTTTAGGGTTTAGGGTTTAGGGTTTAGGGTTTTGTGATTCAAGGTTTTATGGTATACGGTTTAGGATTTGGGGTTTAGGGTTTAGGGTTTTGTGATTCAAGGTTTTATGGTATAGGGTTTAGGGTTTAGGGTTTGGGATTTAGGGTTTAGGGTTTGGGCTTTTTGGGTTTTAAGGTTTAGGGTTTCAATGTTAGAGTTTAGGGTTTAGGGTTTAGGGTTTCTTGATTCAAGGTTTTATGGTATAGGGTTTAGGGTTTAGGGTTTGGAGTTCAGGGTTTGGGCTTTTTGGGTTTTAAGGTTTAGGGTTTCAGTGTTAGAGTTTAGGGTTTAGGGTTTAGG
This sequence comes from Catharanthus roseus, assembly GCA_028651295.1. Taxonomy (NCBI): domain Eukaryota; kingdom Viridiplantae; phylum Streptophyta; class Magnoliopsida; order Gentianales; family Apocynaceae; genus Catharanthus; species Catharanthus roseus. Next base: position 212,350 of record JAPQWS010000092.1, read on the forward strand.
GTTTCTTGACTCAAGGTTTTATGGTATAGGGTTTAGGGTTTAGGGTTTAGGGTTTTGTGATTCAAGGTTTTATGGTATAGGGTTTAGGGTTTGGGGTTAAGGGTTTAGGTTTAGGGTTTAGGGTTTAGGGTTTAGGGTTTGGCCTTTTTGGGTTTTAAGCTTCAGGGTTTAGGATTTCCGGGGTTTTGGGTTTTGGGGTTCCAATGTTAGGGTTATAGGTTTCCAATGTTAGGGTTCTAGGGTTAACCCTAGAGGGTTTAGTGTTAAGGTATAGGGTTTAGGGTTTAGGGTTTTGTGATTCAAGGTTTTATGGTATAGGGTTCAGGGTTTAGGGTTTGGGGTTTAGGGTTTAGGGTTTCAATGTTAGGGTTATAGGTTTTCCATGTTTGGGTTTTAGGGTTTAGGGTTTAGGGTTTTGTGATTCAAGGTTTTATGGTATAAGGTTTAGTGTTTAGGATTTAGCGTTTAGGGTTTAGGGTTTATGGTTTAGGGTTTTGTGATTCAAGGTTATATGGTATAGGATTTAGGGTTTAAGGTTTGGGGTTTAGGGTTTGGGCTTTTTGGGTTTTAAGGTTTAGGGTTTCAATGTTAGAGTTATAGGTTTTCCCTGTTTGGGTTTTAGGGTTTAACCCTAGAGGGTTTAGTGTTAAGGGTTTTAGGGTTAGCGTTTAGGGTTTAGGCTTTTTGGGTTTTAAGGTTTAGGGTTTCAATGTTAGGGTTATAGGTTTTCCATGTTTGGGTTTTAGGGTATAACCCTACAGGGTTTAGGGTTAAGGGTTTTATGGTTTAGGGTTTAGGGTTTTGTGATTCAAGGTTTTATGGTATAGGGTTTAGGGTTTAGGGTTTGGGTTTAGGGTTTGGGTTTAGGGTTTAGGGTTTAGGGTTTGGGCTTTTTGGGTTTTAAGCTTTGGGGTTTAGGATTTCAGGGGTTTTGGGTTTTAGGGTTTCAATGTTAGGTTTATAGGTTTTCCACTTTAGGGTTTAACCCTAGAGGGTTTAGGGTAAAGGGTATAGGGTTTAGGGTTTAGGGTTTTGTGATTCAAGGTTTTATGGTATAGGGTTTAGGGTTTGGGCTTTTTGGGTTTTAAGGTTTAGTGTTTCAATGTTAGAGTTTAGGGTTTAGGGTTTAGGGTTTCTTGACTCAAGGTTTTATGGTATAGGGTTTAGGGTTTAGGGTTTGGAGTTCAGGGTTTGGACTTTTTGGGTTTTAAGGTTTAGGGTTTCAGTGTTAGGGTTATAGGTTTTCCATGTTTGGGTTTTAGGGTTTAACCCTAGTGGGTTTAGGGTTAAGGGTATTAGGGTTTAGGGTTTTGGGTTTTGTGATTCAAGGTTTTATGGTATAGGGTTTAGGGTTTGGGGTTTATGGTTTAGGGTTTGGGTTTAGGGTTTTGGTTTAGGGTTTAGCGTTTAGGGTTTAGGGTTTTAGGGTTTAGGGTTTAGTGTTTAGGGTTTTGTTATTCAAGGTTTTATGGTATAGGGTTTTGGGTTTGGGGTTTAGGGTTTAGGGTTTTGGGTTTGGGCTTTTTGGGTTTTAAGCTTTGTGGTTTAGGATTTCCGTGGTTTTGGGTTTTGGGGTTTCAATGTTAGGGTTATAGGTTTTTCCATGTTAGGGTTTTAGGGTTTAACCACGGAGGGTTTAGTGTTAAGGGTATAGGGTTTAGGGTTTAGGATTTTTGTGATTCAAGGTTTTATGATATAGGGTTTAGGGTTTGGGGTTTAGGGTTTTAGGGTTTAGGGTTTTAGGGTTTAGGGTTTAGGGTTTAGGGTTTTGTGATACAAGGTTTTATGGTATACGGTTTAGGGTTTGGCGTTTAGGGTTTAGGGTTTTGTGATTCAAGGTTTTATGGTATAGGGTTTAGGGTTTAGGGTTTGGGGTTTAGGGTTTAGGGTTTGGGCTTTTTGGGTTTTAAGGTTTAGGGTTTCAATGTTAGAGTTTAGGGTTTAGGGTTTAGGGTTTCTTGATTCAAGGTTTTATGGTATAGGTTTTAGGGTTAAGGGTTTGGAGTTCAGGGTTTGGGCTTTTTGGGTTTTAAGGTTTAGGGTTTCAGTGTTAGAGTTTAGGGTTTAGGGTTTAGGGTTTCTTGACTCAAGGTTTTATGGTATAGGGTTTAGGGTTTAGGGTTTGGAGTTCAGGGTTTGGACTTTTTGGGTTTTTAAGGTTTAGGGTTTTCGGTGTTAGGGTTATAGGTTTTCCATGTTTGGGTTTTAGGGTTTAACCACTAGTGGGTTTAGGGTTAAGGGTATTAGGGTTTAGGGTTTTGGGTTTTGTGATTCAAGGTTTTATGGTATAGGGTTTAGGGTTTGGGGGTTTAGGGTTTGGGTTTAGGGTTTTGGTTTTAGGGTTTAGCGTTTAGGGTTTAGGGTTTTAGGGTTTAGGGTTTAGGGTTTAGGGTTTTGTGATTCAAGGTTTTATGGTATAGGGTTTAGGGTTTAGGGTTTGGGCTTTTTTGGGTTTTAAGGTTTAGTGTTTCAATGTTAGAGTTTAGGGTTTAGGGTTTAGGGTTTGTTGATTCAAGGTTTTATGGTATAGGGTTTAGGGTTTAGGGTTTGGAGTTCAGGGTTTGGGACTTTTTGGGTTTTAAGGTTTAGGGTTTCAGTGTTAGGGTTATAGGTTTTCCATGTTTGGGTTTTAGGGTTTAACCCTAGTGGGTTTAGGGTTAAGGGTATTAGGGTTTAGGGTTTTGGGTTTTGTGATTCAAGGTTTTATGGTATGGAGTTTAGGGTTTGGGGTTTATGGTTTAGGGTTTGGGTTTAGGGTTTTGGTTTAGGGTTTAGCGTTTAGGGTTTAGGGTTTTAGGGTTTAGGGTTTAGGGTTTAGGGTTTTGTGATTCAAGGTTTTATGGTATAGGGTTTTGGGTTTGGGGTTTAGGGTTTAGGGTTTTGGGTTTGGGCTTTTTGGGTTTTAAGCTTTGTGGTTTAGGATTTCCGGGGTTTTGGGTTTTGGGGTTTCAATGTTAGGGTTATAGGTTTTCCATGTTAGGGTTTTAGGGTTTAACCCTGGAGGGTTTAGTGTTAAGGGTATAGGGTTTAGGGTTTAGGATTTTGTGATTCAAGGTTTTATGATATAGGGTTTAGGGTTTGGGGTTTAGGGTTTTAGGGTTTAGGGTTTTAGGGTTTAGGGTTTAGGGTTTAGGGTTTTGTGATTCAAGGTTTTATGGTATAGGGTTTAGGGTTTAGGGTTTGGGGTTTAGGGTTTAGGGTTTGGGCTTTTTGGGTTTTAAGGTTTAGGGTTTCAATGTTAGAGTTTAGGGTTTAGGGTTTAGGGTTTCTTGATTCAAGGTTTTATGGTATAGGGTTTAGGGTTTAGGGTTTGGAGTTCAGGGTTTGGGCTTTTTGGGTTTTAAGGTTTAGGGTTTCAGTGTTAGGGTTATAGGTTTTTCCATGTTTGGGTTTTAGGGTTTAACCACTAGTGGGTTTTAGGGTTAAGGGTATTAGGGTTTAGGGTTTTGGGTTTTTGTGATTCAAGGTTTTATGGTATAGGGTTTAGGGTTTGGGGTTTATGGTTTAGGGTTTGGGTTTAGGGTTTTGGGTTTAGGGTTTAGCGTTTAGGGTTTAGGGTTTTAGGGTTTAGGGTTTAGGGTTTAGGGTTTTGTGATTCAAGGTTTTATGGTATAGGGTTTTGGGTTTGGGGTTTAGGGTTTAGGTTTAGGGTTTAGGGTTTTAGGTTTGGGCTTTTTGGGTTTTAAGCTTTGTGGTTTAGGATTTCCGGGGTTTTGGGTTTTGGGGTTTCAATGTTAGGGTTATAGGTTTTCCATGTTAGGGTTTTAGGGTTTAACCCTAGAGGGTTTAGTGTTAAGGGTATAGGGTTTAGGGTTTAGGATTTTGTGATTCAAGGTTTTATGATATAGGGTTTAGGGTTTGGGGTTTAGGGTTTTAGGGTTTAGGGTTTAGGGTTTAGGGTTTTGTGATTCAAGGTTTTATGGTATAGGGTTTAGGGTTTGGGGTTTAGGGTTTAGGTTTAGGGTTTAGGGTTTAGGGTTTAGGGTTTGGGCTTTTTGGGTTTTAAGCTTTAGGGTTTAGGATTTCCGGGGTTTTGGGTTTTGGGGTTCCAATGTTAGGGTTATAGGTTTTCCATGTTAGGGTTTTAGGGTTAACCCTAGAGGGTTTAGTGTTAAGGTATAGGGTTTAGGGTTTAGGGTTTTGTGATTCAAGGTTTTATGGTATAGGGTTTAGGGTTTAGGGTTTGGGGTTTAGGGTTTAGGGTTTGGGCTTTTTGGGATTTAAGGTTTAGGGTTTCAATGTTAGGGTTATAGGTTTTCCATGTTTGGGTTTTAGGGTTTAGGGTTTAGGGTTTAGGGTTTTGGGGTTTGTGATTCAAGGTTTTATGGTATAAGGTTTAGGGTTTAGGATTTAGCGTTTAGGGTTTAGGGTTTATGGTTTAGGGTTGTGTGATTCAAGGTTTTATGGTATAGGATTTAGGGTTTAGGGTTTGGGGTTTAGGGTTTAGGGTTTGGGCTTTTTGGGTTTTAAGGTTTAGGGTTTCAATGTTAGAGTTATAGGTTTTCCCTGTTTGGGTTTTAGGGTTTAGTCCTAGAGGGTTTAGTGTTAAGTGTTTTAGGGTTAGCGTTTAGGGTTTAGGCTTTTTGGGTTTTAAGGTTTAGGGTTTCAATGTTAGGGTTATAGGTTTTCCATGTTTGGGTTTTAGGGTATAAACCTACAGGGTTTAGGGTTAAGGGTTTTATGGTTTTAGCGTTTAGGGTTTTGTGATTCAAGGTTTTATGGTATAGGGTTTAGGGTTTAGGGTTTGGGTTTAGGGCTTGGGTTTAGGGTTTAGGGTTTAGGGTTTGGGTTTTTTGGGTTTTAAGCTTTGGGGTTTAGGATTTCAGGGGTTTTGGGTTTTAGGGTTTCAATGTTAGGTTTATAGGTTTTCCACTTTAGGGTTTAACCACTAGAGGGTTTAGGAGTAAAGGGTATAGGGTTTAGGGGTTTAGGGTTTTGTGATTCAAGGTTTTTATGGTATAGGGTTTAGGGTTTAGGGTTTGGGGTTTAGGGTTTAGGGTTTGGGCTTTTTGGGTTTTTAAGGTTTAGGGTTTCAATGTTAGAGTTTAGGGTTTAGGGTTTAGGGTTTCTTGATTCAAGGTTTTTATGGTATAGGGTTTAGGGTTTAGGGTTTGGAGTTCGGGGGTTTGGGCTTTTTGGGTTTTAAGGTTTAGGGTTTCGGTGTTAGGGTTATAGGTTTTCCATGTTTGGGTTTTAGGGTCTAACCACTAGTGGGGTTTTAGGGTTTAGGGTTTTGGGTTTTTGTGATTCAAGGTTTTATGGTATAGGGTTTAGGGTTTGGGGTTTATGGTTTAGGGTTTGGGTTTAGGGTTTTGGGTTTTAGGGTTTAGCGTTTAGGGTTTAGGGTTTTAGGGTTTAGGGTTTAGGGTTTAGGAGTTTAGGTTTAGGGTTTAGGGTTTTAGGTTTGGGCTTTTTGGGTTTTAAGCTTTGTGGTTTAGGATTTCCGGGGTTTTGGGTTTTGGGGTTTCAATGTTAGGGTTATAGGTTTTCCATGTTAGGGTTTTAGGGTTTAACCCTGGAGGGTTTAGTGTTAAGGGTATAGGGTTTAGGGTTTAGGATTTTGTGATTCAAGGTTTTATGATATAGGGTTTAGGGTTTGGGGTTTAGGGTTTTAGGGTTTAGGGTTTTAGGGTTTAGGGTTTAGGGTTTAGGGTTTTGTGATTCAAGGTTTTATGGTATACGGTTTAGGGTTTGGGGTTTAGGGTTTAGGTTTAGGGTTTAGGGTTTGGGCTTTTTGGGTTTTAAGCTTTAGGGTTTAGGATTTCCGGGGTTTTGGGTTTTGGGGTTCCAATGTTAGGGTTATAGGTTTTCCATGTTAGGGTTTTAGGGTTAACCCTAGAGGGTTTAGTGTTAAGGTATAGGGTTTAGGGTTTAGGGTTTTGTGATTCAAGGTTTTATGGTATAGGGTTCAGGGTTTAGGGTTTGGGGTTTAGGGTTTAGGGTTTGGGCTTTTTGGGATTTAAGGTTTAGGGTTTCAATGTTAGGGTTATAGGTTTTCCATGTTTGGGTTTTAGGGTTTAGGGTTTAGGGTTTAGGGTTTTGGGTTTTGTGATTCAAGGTTTTATGGTATAAGGTTTAGGGTTTAGGATTTAGCGTTTAGGGTTTAGGGTTTATGGTTTAGGGTTGTGTGATTCAAGGTTTTATGGTATAGGATTTAGGGTTTAGGGTTTGGGGGTTTAGGGTTTAGGGGTTTGGGCTTTTTTGGGTTTTTAAGGTTTAGGGTTTCAATGTTAGAGTTATAGGTTTTCCCTGTTTGGGTTTTAGGGTTTAGTCCCAGAGGGTTTAGTGTTAAGGGTTTTAGGGTTAGCGTTTAGGGTTTAGGCTTTTTGGGTTTTAAGGTTTAGGGTTTCAATGTTAGGGTTATAGGTTTTCCATGTTTGGGTTTTAGGGTATAAACCTACAGGGTTTAGGGTTAAGGGTTTTATGGTTTAGCGTTTAGGGTTTTGTGATTCAAGGTTTTATGGTATAGGGTTTAGGGTTTAGGGTTTGGGTTTAGGGGTTTGGGTTTAGGGTTTAGGGTTTAGGGTTTGGGCTTTTTGGGTTTTAAGCTTTGGGGGTTTAGGATTTCGGGGGTTTTGGGTTTTAGGGTTTCAATGTTAGCTTTATAGGTTTTCCACTTTAGGGTTTAACCACTAGAGGGTTTAGGAGTAAAGGGTATAGGGTTTAGGGGTTTAGGGTTTTGTGATTCAAGGATTTATGGTATAGGGTTTAGGGTTTAGGGTTTGGGGTTTAGGGTTTAGGGGTTTCAATGTTAGAGTTTAGGGTTTAGGGTTTAGGGTTTCTTGATTCAAGGTTTTTATGGTATAGGGTTTAGGGTTTAGGGTTTGGAGTTCGAGGGTTTGGGCTTTTTGGGTTTTAAGGTTTAGGGTTTTCGGTGTTAGGGTTATAGGTTTTCCATGTTTGGGTTTTAGGGTCTAACCACTAGTGGGTTTTAGGGTTTAGGGTTTTGGGTTTTGTGATTCAAGGTTTTATGGTATAGGGTTTAGGGTTTGGGGTTTATGGTTTAGGGTTTGGGTTTAGGGTTTTGGTTTAGGGTTTAGCGTTTAGGGTTTAGGGTTTTAGGGTTTAGGGTTTAGGGTTTTGTGATTCAAGGTTTTATGGTATAGGGTTTAGGGTTTGGGGGTTTAGTGTTTAGGTTTAGGGTTTAGGGTTTTGGGTTTGGGCTTTTTGGGTTTTAAGCTTTGTGGTTTAGGATTTCCGGGGTTTTGGGTTTTGGGGTTTCAATGTTAGGGTTATAGGTTTTCCATGTTAGGGTTTTAGGGTTTAACCCTGGAGGGTTTAGTGTTAAGGGTATAGGGTTTAGGGTTTAGGATTTTGTGATTCAAGGTTTTATGATATAGGGTTTAGGGTTTGGGCTTTCTGGGATTTAAGGTTTAGGGTTTCAATGTTAGGGTTATAGGTTTTCCATGTTTGGGTTTTAGGGTTTAGGGTTTAGGGTTTTGGGTTTTGTGATTCAGGGTTTTATGGTATAAGGTTTAGGTTTAGGATTTAGCGTTTAGGGTTTAGGGTTTATGGTTTAGGGTTTTGTGATTCAAGGTTTTATGGTATAGGATTTAGGGTTTAGGGTTTAGGGTTTGGGCTTTTTGGGTTTTAAGGTTTAGGGTTTCAATGTTAGAGTTATAGGTTTTCCATGTTTGGGTTTTAGGGTATAACCCTACAGGGTTTAGGGTTTTGGGTTTTATGGTTTAGGGTTTAGGGTTTTGTGATTCAAGGTTTTATGGTATAGGGTTTAGGGTTTAGGGTTTGGAGTTTAGGGTTTGGGCTTTTTAGGTTTTAAGGTTTAGGGTTTCAGTGTTAGGGTTATAGGTTTTCCATGTTTGGGTTTTAGGGTTTAGGGTTAAGGGTATTAGGGTTTAGGGTTTTGGGTTTTGTGATTCAAGGTTTTATGGTATAGGGTTTATGGTTTGGGGTTTAGGGTTTATGTTTAGGGTTTAGGGTTTAGGGTTTAGGGTTTGGGCTTTTTGGGTTTTAAGCTTTAGGGTTTAGCATTTCCGGGGTTTTGGGTTTTGGGGTTCCAATGTTAGGGTTATAGGTTTTCCATGTTAGGGTTTTAGGGTTAACCCTAGAGGGTTTAGTGTTAAGGTATAGGGTTTAGGGTTTAGGGTTTTGTGATTCAAGGTTTTATGGTATAGGGTTCAGGGTTTAGGGTTTGGGGTTTAGGGTTTAGGGTTTGGGCTTTTTGGGATTTAAGGTTTAGGGTTTCAATGTTAGGGTTATAGGTTTCCATGTTTGGGTTTTAGGGTTTAGGGTTTAGGGTTTTGGGTTTTGTGATTCAAGGTTTTATGGTATAAGGTTTAGGGTTTAGGATTTAGCGTTTAGGGTTTAGGGTTTATGGTTTAGGGTTGTGTGATTCAAGGTTTTATGGTATAGGATTTAGGGTTTAGGGTTTGGGGTTTAGGGTTTAGGGTTTGGGCTTTTTGGGTTTTAAGGTTTAGGGTTTCAATGTTAGAGTTATAGGTTTTCCCTGTTTGGGTTTTAGGGTTTAGTCCTAGAGGGTTTAGTGTTAAGGGTTTTAGGGTTAGCGTTTAGGGTTTAGGCTTTTTGGGTTTTAAGGTTTAGGGTTTCAATGTTAGGGTTATAGGTTTTCCATGTTTGGGTTTTAGGGTATAAACCTACAGGGTTTAGGGTTAAGGGTTTTATGGTTTAGCGTTTAGGGTTTTGTGATTCAAGGTTTTTATGGTATAGGGTTTAGGGTTTAGGGTTTGGGTTTAGGGTTTGGGTTTAGGGTTTAGGGTTTAGGGTTTGGGCTTTTTGGGTTTTAAGCTTTGGGGTTTAGGATTTTGGGGGGTTTTGGGTTTTAGGGTTTCAATGTTAGCTTTATAGGTTTTCCACTTTAGGGTTTAACCCTAGAGGGTTTAGGGTAAAGGGTATAGGGTTTAGGGTTTAGGGTTTTGTGATTCAAGGATTTATGGTATAGGGTTTAGGGTTTAGGGTTTGGGGTTTAGGGTTTAGGGTTTCAATGTTAGAGTTTAGGGTTTAGGGTTTAGGGTTTCTTGATTCAAGGTTTTATGGTATAGGGTTTAGGGTTTAGGGTTTGGAGTTCAGGGTTTGGGCTTTTTGGGTTTTAAGGTTTAGGGTTTCAGTGTTAGGGTTATAGGTTTTCCATGTTTGGGTTTTAGGGTCTAACCCTAGTGGGTTTAGGGTTTAGGGTTTTGGGTTTTGTGATTCAAGGTTTTATGGTATAGGGTTTAGGGTTTGGGGTTTATGGTTTAGGGTTTGGGTTTAGGGTTTTGGTTTAGGGTTTAGCGTTTAGGGTTTAGGGTTTTAGGGTTTAGGGTTTAGGGTTTTGTGATTCAAGGTTTTATGGTATAGGGTTTAGGGTTTGGGGTTTAGTGTTTAGGTTTAGGGTTTAGGGTTTTGGGTTTGGGCTTTTTGGGTTTTAAGCTTTGTGGTTTAGGATTTCCGGGGTTTTGGGTTTTGGGGTTTCAATGTTAGGGTTATAGGTTTTCCATGTTAGGGTTTTAGGGTTTAACCCTGGAGGGTTTAGTGTTAAGGGTATAGGGTTTAGGGTTTAGGATTTTGTGATTCAAGGTTTTATGATATAGGGTTTAGGGTTTGGGCTTTCTGGGATTTAAGGTTTAGGGTTTCAATGTTAGGGTTATAGGTTTTCCATGTTTGGGTTTTAGGGTTTAGGGTTTAGGGTTTTGGGTTTTGTGATTCAGGGTTTTATGGTATAAGGTTTAGGGTTTAGGATTTAGCGTTTAGGGTTTAGGGTTTATGGTTTAGGGTTTTGTGATTCAAGGTTTTATGGTATAGGATTTAGGGTTTAGGGTTTAGGGTTTGGGCTTTTTGGGTTTTAAGGTTTAGGGTTTCAATGTTAGAGTTATAGGTTTTCCATGTTTGGGTTTTAGGGTATAACCCTACAGGGTTTAGGGTTTTGGGTTTTATGGTTTAGGGTTTAGGGTTTTGTGATTCAAGGTTTTATGGTATAGGGTTTAGGGTTTAGGGTTTGGAGTTTAGGGTTTGGGCTTTTTAGGTTTTAAGGTTTAGGGTTTCAGTGTTAGGGTTATAGGTTTTCCATGTTTGGGTTTTAGGGTTTAACCCGAGAGGGTTTAGGGTTAAGGGTATTAGGGTTTAGGGTTTTGGGTTTTGTGATTCAAGGTTTTATGGTATAGGGTTTAGGGTTTGGGGTTTAGGGTTTATGTTTAGGGTTTAGGGTTTAGGGTTTAGGGTTTGGGCTTTTTGGGTTTTAAGCTTTAGGGTTTAGCATTTCCGGGGTTTTGGGTTTTGGGGTTCCAATGTTAGGGTTATAGGTTTTTCCATGTTAGGGTTTTAGGGTTAACCACTAGAAAGGGTTTAGTGTTAAGGTATAGGGTTTAGGGTTTAGGGGTTTTGTGATTCAAGGTTTTATGGTATAGGGTTCGGGGGTTTAGGGTTTGGGGTTTAGGGTTTAGGGTTTGGGCTTTTTGGGATTTAAGGTTTAGGGTTTCAATGTTAGGGTTATAGGTTTTCCATGTTTGGGTTTTAGGGTTTAGGGTTTAGGGTTTTGGGTTTTGTGATTCAAGGTTTTATGGTATAAGGTTTAGGGTTTAGGATTTAGCGTTTAGGGTTTAGGGTTTATGGTTTAGGGTTGTGTGATTCAAGGTTTTATGGTATAGGATTTAGGGTTTAGGGTTTGGGGTTTAGGGTTTAGGGTTTGGGCTTTTTGGGTTTTAAGGTTTAGGGTTTCAATGTTAGAGTTATAGGTTTTCCCTGTTTGGGTTTTAGGGTTTAGTCCTAGAGGGTTTAGTGTTAAGGGTTTTAGGGTTAGCGTTTAGGGTTTAGGCTTTTTGGGTTTTAAGGTTTAGGGTTTCAATGTTAGGGTTATAGGTTTTCCATGTTTGGGTTTTAGGGTATAAACCTACAGGGTTTAGGGTTAAGGGTTTTATGGTTTAGCGTTTAGGGTTTTGTGATTCAAGGTTTTATGGTATAGGGTTTAGGGTTTAGGGTTTGGGTTTAGGGTTTGGGTTTAGGGTTTAGGGTTTAGGGTTTGGGCTTTTTGGGTTTTAAGCTTTGGGGTTTAGGATTTCAGGGGTTTTGGGTTTTAGGGTTTCAATGTTAGCTTTATAGGTTTTCCACTTTAGGGTTTAACCCTAGAGGGTTTAGGAGTAAAGGGTATAGGGTTTAGGGGTTTAGGGTTTTGTGATTCAAGGTTTTATGGTATAGGGTTTAGGGTTTAGGGTTTTGGGGTTTAGGGTTTAGGGGTTTCAATGTTAGAGTTTAGGGTTTAGGGTTTAGGGTTTCTTGATTCAAGGTTTTTATGGTATAGGGTTTAGGGTTTAGGGTTTGGAGTTCAGGGTTTGGGCTTTTTGGGTTTTAAGGTTTAGGGTTTCAGTGTTAGGGTTATAGGTTTTCCATGTTTGGGTTTTAGGGTCTAACCCTAGTGGGTTTAGGGTTTAGGGTTTTGGGTTTTGTGATTCAAGGTTTTATGGTATAGGGTTTAGGGTTTGGGGTTTATGGTTTAGGGTTTGGGTTTAGGGTTTTGGTTTAGGGTTTAGCGTTTAGGGTTTAGGGTTTTAGGGTTTAGGGTTTAGGGTTTAGGGTTTTGTGATTCAAGGTTTTATGGTATAGGGTTTAGGGTTTGGGGTTTAGTGTTTAGGTTTAGGGTTTAGGGTTTTGGGTTTGGGCTTTTTGGGTTTTAAGCTTTGTGGTTTAGGATTTCCGGGGTTTTGGGTTTTGGGGTTTCAATGTTAGGGTTATAGGTTTTCCATGTTAGGGTTTTAGGGTTTAACCCTGGAGGGTTTAGTGTTAAGGGTATAGGGTTTAGGGTTTAGGATTTTGTGATTCAAGGTTTTATGATATAGGGTTTAGGGTTTGGGCTTTCTGGGATTTAAGGTTTAGGGTTTCAATGTTAGGGTTATAGGTTTTTCCATGTTTGGGTTTTAGAGTTTAGGGTTTAGGGTTTTGGGTTTTGTGATTCGGGGGTTTTATGGTATAAGGTTTAGGGTTTAGGATTTAGCGTTTAGGGTTTAGGGTTTATGGTTTAGGGTTTTGTGATTCAAGGTTTTATGGTATAGGATTTAGGGTTTAGGGGTTTAGGGTTTGGGCTTTTTGGGTTTTAAGGTTTAGGGTTTCAATGTTAGAGTTATAGGTTTTCCATGTTTGGGTTTTAGGGTATAACCCTACAGGGTTTAGGGTTTTGGGTTTTATGGTTTAGGGTTTAGGGTTTTGTGATTCAAGGTTTTATGGTATAGGGTTTAGGGTTTAGGGTTTGGGGTTTAGGGTTTGGGCTTTTTTAGGGTTTTAAGGTTTAGGGGTTTCGAGTGTTAGGGTTATAGGGTTTTCCATGTTTGGGTTTTAGGGTTTAACCCTGAGAGGGTTTAGGGTTAAGGGTATTAGGGTTTAGGGTTTTGGGTTTTGTGATTCAAGGTTTTTATGGTATAGGGTTTAGGGTTTGGGGTTTAGGGGTTTAGGGTTTGGGTTTAGGGGTTTTGGTTTTTAGGGTTTAGCGTTTAGGGTTTAGGGTTTTAGGGTTTAGGGTTTTAGGGTTTAGGGTTTAGGGTTTAGGGTTTAGGGTTTTGTGATTCAAGGTTTTATGGTATAGGGTTTAGGGTTTGGGGTTTAGGGTTTTGGTTTAGGGTTTAGGGTTTTGGGTTTGGGCTTTTTGGGTTTTAAGCTTTGGGGTATAGGATTTCCGGGGTTTTGGGTTTTGGGGTTTCAATGTTAGGGTTATAGGTTTTCCATGTTAGGGTTTTAGGGTTTAACCCTAGAGGGTTTAGTGTTAAGGGTATAGGGTTTAGGGTTTAGGATTTTGTGATTCAAGGTTATATGGTATAGGGTTTAGGGTTTAGGGTTTAGGATTTCAGGGTTTTGGGTTTGGGCTTTTTGGGTTTTAAGCTTTGTGGTTTAGGATTTTCGGGGTTTTGGGTTTTGGGGTTTCAATGTTAGGGTTATAGGTTTTCCATGTTAGGGTTTTAGGGTTTAACCCTGGAGGGTTTAGTGTTAAGGGTATAGGGTTTAGGGTTTAGGATTTTGTGATTCAAGGTTTTATGATATAGGGTTTAGGGTTTGGGCTTTTTGGGATTTAAGGTTTAGGGTTTCAATGTTAGGGTTATAGGTTTTCCATGTTTGGGTTTTAGGGTTTAGGGTTTAGGGTTTTGGGTTTTGTGATTCAAGGTTTTATGGTATAAGGTTTAGGGTTTAGGATTTAGCGTTTAGGGTTTAGGGTTTATGGTTTAGGGTTTTGTGATTTAAGGTTTTATGGTATAGGATTTAGGGGTTTAGGGTTTGGGGTTACGGGTTTAGGGTTTGGGCTTTTTGGGTTTTTAAGGTTTAGGGTTTCAATGTTAGAGTTATAGGTTTTCCCTGTTTGGGTTTTAGGGTTTATCCCTAGAGGGGTTTTAGTGTTAAGGGTTTTAGGGTTAGCGTTTAGGGTTTAGGCTTTTTGGGTTTTAAGGTTTAGGGTTTCAATGTTAAGGTTATAGGTTTTCCATGTTTGGGTTTTAGGGTATAACCCTACAGGGTTTAGGGTTAAGGGTTTTATGGTTTAGCGTTTAGGGTTTTGTGATTCAAGGTTTTATGGTATAGGGTTTAGGGTTTAGGGTTTGGGTTTAGGGTTTGGGTTTAGGGTTTAGGGTTTAGGGTTTGGGCTTTTTGGGTTTTAAGCTTTGGGGTTTAGGATTTCAGGGGTTTTGGGTTTTAGGGTTTCAATGTTAGGTTTATAGGTTTTCCACTTTAGGGTTTAACCCTAGAGGGTTTAGGGTAAAGGGTATAGGGTTTAGGGTTTAGGGTTTTGTGATTCAAGGTTTTATGGTATAGGGTTTAGGGTTTGGGGTTTAGGGTTTAGGGTTTGGGATTTTTGGGTTTTAAGGTTTAGGGTTTCAATGTTAGAGTTTAGGGTTTAGGGTTTAGGGTTTCTTGATTCAAGGTTTTATGGTATAGGGTTTAGGGTTTAGGGTTTGGAGTTCATGGTTTGGGCTTTTTGGGTTTTAAGGTTTAGGGTTTCAGTGTTAGGGTTATAGGTTTTCCATGTTTGGGTTTTAGGGTCTAACCCTAGTGGGTTTAGGGTTTAGGGTTTTGGGTTTTGTGATTCAAGGTTTTATGGTATAGGGTTTAGGGTTTGGGGTTTATGGTTTAGGGTTTGGGTTTAGGGTTTTGGTTTAGGGTTTAGCGTTTAGGGTTTAGGGTTTTAGGGTTTAGGGTTTAGGGTTTAGGGTTTAGGGTTTTGTGATTCAAGGTTTTATGGTATAGGGTTTAGGGTTTGGGGTTTAGGGTTTAGGTTTAGGGTTTAGGGTTTTGGGTTTGGGCTTTTTGGGTTTTAAGCTTTGTGGTTTAGGATTTCCGGGGTTTTGGGTTTTGGGGTTTCAATGTTAGGGTTATAGGTTTTCCATGTTAGGGTTTTAGGGTTTAACCCTGGAGGGTTTAGTGTTAAGGGTATAGGGTTTAGGGTTTAGGATTTTGTGATTCATGGTTTATGATATAGGGTTTAGGGTTTGGGCTTTCTGGGATTTAAGGTTTAGGGTTTCAATGTTAGGGTTATAGGTTTTCCATGTTTGGGTTTTAGGGTTTAGGGTTTAGGGTTTTGGGTTTTGTGATTCAGGGTTTTATGGTATAAGGTTTAGGGTTTAGGATTTAGCGTTTAGGGTTTAGGGTTTATGGTTTAGGGTTTTGTGATTCAAGGTTTTATGGTATAGGATTTAGGGTTTAGGGTTTGGGGTTTAGGGTTTAGGGTTTGGGCTTTTTGGGTTTTAAGGTTTAGGGTTTCAATGTTAGAGTTATAGGTTTTCCATGTTTGGGTTTTAGGGTATAACCCTACAGGGTTTAGGGTTTTGGGTTTTATGGTTTAGGGTTTAGGGTTTTGTGATTCAAGGTTTTATGGTATAGGGTTTAGGGTTTAGGGTTTGGGTTTAGGGTTTGGGTTTAGGGTTTAGGGTTTAGGGTTTGGGCTTTTTGGGTTTTAAGCTTTGGGGTTTAGGATTTCAGGGGTTTTTGGGTTTTAGGGTTTCAATGTTAGGTTTATAGGTTTTCCACTTTAGGGTTTAACCCTAGAGGGTTTAGGGTAAAGGGTATAGGGTTTAGGGTTTAGGGTTTTGTGATTCAAGGTTTTATGGTATAGGGTTTAGGGTTTGGGGTTTAGGGTTTAGGGTTTTAGTTTATGGTTTTGGTTTAGGGTTTAGCGTTTAGGGTTTAGGGTTTTAGGGTTTAGGGTTTAGGGTTTAGGGTTTTGTGATTCAAGGTTTTATGGTATAGGGTTTAGGGTTTGGGGTTTGGGGTTTAGGTTTAGGGTTTAGGGTTTTGGGTTTGGGCTTTTTGGGTTTTAAGCTTTGGGGTTTAGGATTTAGGGGTTTTGGGTTTTGGGGTTTCAATGTTAGGTTTATAGGTTTTCCACTTTAGGGTTTAACCACTAGAGGGTTTAGGAGTAAAGGGTATAGGGTTTAGGGTTTAAGGTTTTGTGATTCAAGGTTTTATGGTATAGGGTTTAGGGGTTTAGGGTTTGGGGGTTTAGGGTTTAGGGTTTGGGCTTTTTGGGTTTTTAGGTTTAGGGTTTCAATGTTAGAGTTTAGGGTTTAGGGTTTAGGGTTTCTTGATTCAAGGTTTTATGGTATAGGGTTTAGGGTTTAGGGTTTGGAGTTTAGGGTTTGGGCTTTTTAGGTTTTTAAGGTTTAGGGTTTCAGTGTTAGGGTTATAGGTTTTCCATGTTTGGGTTTTAGGGTTTAACCCTAGAGGGTTTAGGGTTAAGGGTATTAGGGTTTAGGGTTTTGGGTTTTGTGATTCAAGGTTTTATGGTATAGGGTTTAGGGTTTGGGGTTTAGGG
The DNA here is from genome assembly GCA_028651295.1 of Catharanthus roseus. NCBI lineage: Eukaryota > Viridiplantae > Streptophyta > Magnoliopsida > Gentianales > Apocynaceae > Catharanthus > Catharanthus roseus. Next base: position 228,083 of record JAPQWS010000092.1, read on the forward strand.
TTTAGGGTTTGGGTTTAGGGTTTTGGTTTAGGGTTTAGCGTTTAGGGTTTAGGGTTTTAGGGTTTAGGGTTTTAGGGTTTAGGGTTTAGGGTTTAGGGTTTAGGGTTTTGTGATTCAAGGTTTTATGGTATAGGGTTTAGGGTTTGGGGTTTAGGGTTTTGGTTTAGGGTTTAGGGTTTTGGGTTTGGGCTTTTTGGGTTTTAAGCTTTGGGGTATAGGATTTCCGGGGTTTTGGGTTTTGGGGTTTCAATGTTAGGGTTATAGGTTTTCCATGTTAGGGTTTTAGGGTTTAACCCTAGAGGGTTTAGTGTTAAGGGTATAGGGTTTAGGGTTTAGGATTTTGTGATTCAAGGTTTTATGATATAGGGTTTAGGGTTTGGGCTTTTTGGGATTTAAGGTTTAGGGTTTCAATGTTAGGGTTATAGGTTTTCCATGTTTGGGTTTTAGGGTTTAGGGTTTAGGGTTTTGGGTTTTGTGATTCAAGGTTTTATGGTATAAGGTTTAGGGTTTAGGATTTAGCGTTTAGGGTTTAGGGTTTAGGGTTTAGGGTTTTGTGATTTAAGGTTTTATGGTATAGGATTTAGGGTTTAGGGTTTGGGGTTTAGGGTTTAGGGTTTGGGCTTTTTGGGTTTTAAGGTTTAGGGTTTCAATGTTAGAGTTATAGGTTTTCCCTGTTTGGGTTTTAGGGTTTAACCCTAGAGGGTTTAGTGTTAAGGGTTTTAGGGTTAGCGTTTAGGGTTTAGGCTTTTTGGGTTTTAAGGTTTAGGGTTTCAATGTTAGGGTTATAGGTTTTCCATGTTTGGGTTTTAGGGTATAACCCTACAGGGTTTAGGGTTAAGGGTTTTATGGTTTAGCGTTTAGGGTTTTGTGATTCAAGGTTTTATGGTATAGGGTTTAGGGTTTAGGGTTTGGGTTTAGGGTTTGGGTTTAGGGTTTAGGGTTTAGGGTTTGGGCTTTTTGGGTTTTAAGCTTTGGGGTTTAGGATTTCAGGGGTTTTGGGTTTTAGGGTTTCAATGTTAGGTTTATAGGTTTTCCACTTTAGGGTTTAACCCTAGAGGGTTTAGGGTAAAGGGTATAGGGTTTAGGGTTTAGGGTTTTGTGATTCAAGGTTTTATGGTATAGGGTTTAGGGTTTGGGGTTTAGGGTTTAGGGTTTGGGCTTTTTGGGTTTTAAGGTTTAGGGTTTCAATGTTAGAGTTTAGGGTTTAGGGTTTAGGGTTTCTTGATTCAAGGTTTTATGGTATAGGGTTTAGGGTTTGGAGTTCAGGGTTTGGGCTTTTTGGGTTTTAAGGTTTAGGGTTTCAGTGTTAGGGTTATAGGTTTTCCATGTTTGGGTTTTAGGGTTTAACCCTAGTGGGTTTAGGGTTTAGGGTTTTGGGTTTTGTGATTCAAGGTTTTATGGTATAGGGTTTAGGGTTTGGGGTTTATGGTTTAGGGTTTGGGTTTAGGGTTTTGGTTTAGGGTTTAGCGTTTAGGGTTTAGGGTTTTAGGGTTTAGGGTTTAGGGTTTAGGGTTTAGGGTTTTGTGATTCAAGGTTTTATGGTATAGGGTTTAGGGTTTGGGGTTTAGGGTTTAGGTTTAGGGTTTAGGGTTTTGGGTTTGGGCTTTTTGGGTTTTAAGCTTTGTGGTTTAGGATTTCCGGGGTTTTGGGTTTTGGGGTTTCAATGTTAGGGTTATAGGTTTTCCATGTTAGGGTTTTAGGGTTTAACCCTGGAGGGTTTAGTGTTAAGGGTATAGGGTTTAGGGTTTAGGATTTTGTGATTCAAGGTTTTATGATATAGGGTTTAGGGTTTGGGCTTTCTGGGATTTAAGGTTTAGGGTTTCAATGTTAGGGTTATAGGTTTTCCATGTTTGGGTTTTAGGGTTTAGGGTTTAGGGTTTTGGGTTTTGTGATTCAGGGTTTTATGGTATAAGGTTTAGGGTTTAGGATTTAGCGTTTAGGGTTTAGGGTTTATGGTTTAGGGTTTTGTGATTCAAGGTTTTATGGTATAGGATTTAGGGTTTAGGGTTTGGGGTTTAGGGTTTAGGGTTTGGGCTTTTTGGGTTTTAAGGTTTAGGGTTTCAATGTTAGAGTTATAGGTTTTCCATGTTTGGGTTTTAGGGTATAACCCTACAGGGTTTAGGGTTTTGGGTTTTATGGTTTAGGGTTTAGGGTTTTGTGATTCAAGGTTTTATGGTATAGGGTTTAGGGGTTTAGGGTTTGGGTTTAGGGTTTGGGTTTAGGGTTTAGGGTTTAGGGTTTGGGCTTTTTGGGTTTTAAGCTTTGGGGTTTAGGATTTCAGGGGGTTTTTGGGTTTTAGGGTTTCAATGTTAGGTTTATAGGTTTTCCACTTTAGGGTTTAACCCTAGAGGGTTTAGGGTAAAGGGTATAGGGTTTAGGGTTTAGGGTTTTGTGATTCAAGGTTTTATGGTATAGGGTTTAGGGTTTGGGGTTTAGGGTTTAGGGTTTTAGTTTATGGTTTTGGTTTAGGGTTTAGCGTTTAGGGTTTAGGGTTTTAGGGTTTAGGGTTTAGGGTTTAGGGTTTAGGGTTTTGTGATTCAAGGTTTTATGGTATAGGGTTTAGGGTTTGGGGTTTGGGGTTTAGGTTTAGGGTTTAGGGTTTTGGGTTTGGGCTTTTTGGGTTTTAAGCTTTGGGGTTTAGGATTTCCGGGGTTTTGGGTTTTGGGGTTTCAATGTTAGGTTTATAGGTTTTCCACTTTAGGGTTTAACCCTAGAGGGTTTAGGGTAAAGGGTATAGGGTTTAGGGTTTAAGGTTTTGTGATTCAAGGTTTTATGGTATAGGGTTTAGGGTTTAGGGTTTGGGGTTTAGGGTTTAGGGTTTGGGCTTTTTGGGTTTTTAGGTTTAGGGTTTCAATGTTAGAGTTTAGGGTTTAGGGTTTAGGGTTTCTTGATTCAAGGTTTTATGGTATAGGGTTTAGGGTTTAGGGTTTGGAGTTTAGGGTTTGGGCTTTTTAGGTTTTAAGGTTTAGGGTTTCAGTGTTAGGGTTATAGGTTTTCCATGTTTGGGTTTTAGGGTTTAACCCTAGAGGGTTTAGGGTTAAGGGTATTAGGGTTTAGGGTTTTGGGTTTTGTGATTCAAGGTTTTATGGTATAGGGTTTAGGGTTTGGGGTTTAGGGTTTAGGGTTTGGGTTTAGGGTTTTGGTTTAGGGTTTAGCGTTTAGGGTTTAGGGTTTTAGGGTTTAGGGTTTTAGGGTTTAGGGTTTAGGGTTTAGGGTTTAGGGTTTTGTGATTCAAGGTTTTATGGTATAGGGTTTAGGGTTTGGGGTTTAGGGTTTTGGTTTAGGGTTTAGGGTTTTGGGTTTGGGCTTTTTGGGTTTTAAGCTTTGGGGTATAGGATTTCAGGGGTTTTGGGTTTTGGGGTTTCAATGTTAGGGTTATAGGTTTTCCATGTTAGGGTTTTAGGGTTTAACCCTAGAGGGTTTAGTGTTAAGGGTATAGGGTTTAGGGTTTAGGGTTTTGTGATTCAAGGTTATATGGTATAGGGTTTAGGGTTTAGGGTTTAGGATTTCAGGGTTTTGGGTTTGGGCTTTTTGGGTTTTAAGCTTTGTGGTTTAGGATTTTTGGGGGTTTTGGGTTTTGGGGTTTCAATGTTAGGGTTATAGGTTTTCCATGTTAGGGTTTTAGGGTTTAACCCTGGAGGGTTTAGTGTTAAGGGTATAGGGTTTAGGGTTTAGGATTTTGTGATTCAAGGTTTTATGATATAGGGTTTAGGGTTTGGGCTTTTTGGGATTTAAGGTTTAGGGTTTCAATGTTAGGGTTATAGGGTTTTTCCATGTTTGGGTTTTTAGGGTTTAGGGTTTAGGGTTTTGGGTTTTGTGATTCAAGGTTTTATGGTATAAGGTTTAGGGTTTAGGATTTAGCGTTTAGGGTTTAGGGTTTATGGTTTAGGGTTTTGTGATTTAAGGTTTTATGGTATAGGATTTAGGGTTTAGGGTTTGGGGTTTAGGGTTTAGGGTTTGGGCTTTTTGGGTTTTTAAGGTTTAGGGGTTTCAATGTTAGAGTTATAGGTTTTTCCTGTTTGGGTTTTAGGGTTTATCCCTAGAGGGTTTTAGTGTTAAGGGTTTTAGGGGTTAGCGTTTAGGGTTTAGGCTTTTTGGGTTTTCAAGGTTTAGGGTTTCAATGTTAGGGTTATAGGTTTTCCATGTTTGGGTTTTAGGGTATAACCTACGGGGGTTTAGGGTTAAGGGTTTTATGGTTTTAGCGTTTAGGGTTTTGTGATTCAAGGTTTTATGGTATAGGGTTTAGGGTTTAGGGTTTGGGTTTAGGGTTTGGGTTTAGGGTTTAGGGTTTAGGGTTTGGGCTTTTTGGGTTTTAAGCTTTGGGGTTTAGGATTTCAGGGGTTTTGGGTTTTAGGGTTTCAATGTTAGGTTTATAGGTTTTCCACTTTAGGGTTTAACCCTAGAGGGTTTAGGGTAAAGGGTATAGGGTTTAGGGTTTAGGGTTTTGTGATTCAAGGTTTTATGGTATAGGGTTTAGGGTTTAGGGTTTGGGGTTTAGGGTTTAGGGTTTGGGCTTTTTGGGTTTTAAGGTTTAGGGTTTCAATGTTAGAGTTTAGGGTTTAGGGTTTAGGGTTTCTTGATTCAAGGTTTTATGGTATAGGGTTTAGGGTTTAGGGTTTGGAGTTCAGGGTTTGGGCTTTTTGGGTTTTAAGGTTTAGGGTTTCAGTGTTAGGGTTATAGGTTTTCCATGTTTGGGTTTTAGGGTTTAACCCTAGTGGGTTTAGGGTTTAGGGTTTTGGGTTTTGTGATTCAAGGTTTTATGGTATAGGGTTTAGGGTTTGGGGTTTATGGTTTAGGGTTTGGGTTTAGGGTTTTGGTTTAGGGTTTAGCGTTTAGGGTTTAGGGTTTTAGGGTTTAGGGTTTAGGGTTTAGGGTTTAGGGTTTTGTGATTCAAGGTTTTATGGTATAGGGTTTAGGGTTTGGGGTTTAGGGTTTAGGTTTAGGGTTTAGGGTTTTGGGTTTGGGCTTTTTGGGTTTTAAGCTTTGTGGTTTAGGATTTCCGGGGTTTTGGGTTTTGGGGTTTCAATGTTAGGGTTATAGGTTTTCCATGTTAGGGTTTTAGGGTTTAACCCTGGAGGGTTTAGTGTTAAGGGTATAGGGTTTAGGGTTTAGGATTTTGTGATTCATGGGTTTTATGATATAGGGTTTAGGGTTTGGGCTTTCTGGGATTTAAGGTTTAGGGTTTCAATGTTAGGGTTATAGGTTTTCCATGTTTGGGTTTTAGGGTTTAGGGTTTAGGGTTTTGGGTTTTGTGATTCAGGGTTTTATGGTATAAGGTTTAGGGTTTAGGATTTAGCGTTTAGGGTTTAGGGTTTATGGTTTAGGGTTTTGTGATTCAAGGTTTTATGGTATAGGATTTAGGGTTTAGGGTTTGGGGTTTAGGGTTTAGGGTTTGGGCTTTTTGGTTTTTAAGGTTTAGGGTTTCAATGTTAGAGTTATAGGTTTTCCATGTTTGGGTTTTAGGGTATAACCCTACAGGGTTTAGGGTTTTGGGTTTTATGGTTTAGGGTTTAGGGTTTTGTGATTCAAGGGTTTTATGGTATAGGGTTTAGGGTTTAGGGTTTAGGGTTTTGTGATTCAAGGTTTTATGGTATAGGGTTTAGGGTTTGGGGTTTAGGGTTTAGGGTTTTAGTTTATGGTTTTGGTTTTAGGGTTTAGCGTTTAGGGTTTAGGGTTTTAGGGTTTAGGGTTTAGGGTTTAGGGTTTAGGGTTTTGTGATTCAAGGTTTTTATGGTATAGGGTTTAGGGTTTGGGGTTTGGGGTTTAGGTTTAGGGTTTAGGGGTTTTGGGTTTGGGCTTTTTGGGTTTTAAGCTTTGGGGTTTAGGATTTTCAGGGGTTTTTGGGTTTTGGGGGTTTCAATGTTAGGTTTATAGGTTTTCCACTTTAGGGTTTAACCCTAGAGGGTTTAGGGTAAAGGGTATAGGGTTTAGGGTTTAGGGTTTTGTGATTCAAGGTTTTATGGTATAGGGTTTAGGGTTTAGGGTTTGGGGTTTAGGGTTTAGGGTTTGGGCTTTTTGGGTTTTTAGGTTTAGGGTTTCAATGTTAGAGTTTAGGGTTTAGGGTTTAGGGTTTCTTGATTCAAGGTTTTATGGTATAGGGTTTAGGGTTTAGGGTTTGGAGTTTAGGGTTTGGGCTTTTTAGGTTTTAAGGTTTAGGGTTTCAGTGTTAGGGTTATAGGTTTTCCATGTTTGGGTTTTAGGGTTTAACCCTAGAGGGTTTAGGGTTAAGGGTATTAGGGTTTAGGGTTTTGGGTTTTGTGATTCAAGGTTTTATGGTATAGGGTTTAGGGTTTGGGGTTTAGGGTTTAGGGTTTGGGTTTAGGGTTTTGGTTTAGGGTTTTAGCGTTTAGGGTTTAGGGTTTTAGGGTTTAGGGTTTTAGGGTTTAGGGGTTTAGGGTTTTTGTGATTCAAGGTTTTTATGGTATAGGGTTTAGGGTTTGGGGTTTAGGGGTTTTGGTTTAGGGTTTAGGGTTTTGGGTTTGGGCTTTTTGGGTTTTAAGCTTTGGGGTATAGGATTTCCGGGGTTTTGGGTTTTGGGGTTTCAATGTTAGGGTTATAGGTTTTCCATGTTATGGTTTTAGGGTTTAACCCTAGAGGGTTTAGTGTTAAGGGTATAGGGTTTAGGGTTTAGGATTTTGTGATTCAAGGTTATATGGTATAGGGTTTAGGGTTTAGGGTTTAGGATTTCAGGGTTTTAAGGTTTAGGGTTTCAATGTTAGGGTTATAGGTTTTCCATGTTTGGGTTTTAGGGTATAACCCTACAGGGTTTAGGGTTAAGGGTTTTATGGTTTAGGGTTTAGGGTTTTGTGATTCAAGGTTTTATGGTATAGGGTTTAGGGTTTAGGGTTCGGGTTTAGGGTTTGGGTTTAGGGTTTAGGGTTTGGGCTTTTTGGGTTTTAAGCTTTGTGGTTTAGGATTTCAGGGGTTTTGGGTTTTAGGGTTTCAATGTTAGGTTTATAGGTTTTCCACTTTAGGGTTTTAGGGTTTAACCCTAGAGGGTTTAGGGTAAAGGGTAGAGGGTTTAGGGTTTAGGGTTTTGTGATTCAAGGTTTTATGGTATAGGGTTTAGGGTTTAGGGTTTGGGGTTTAGGGGTTTAGGGTTTAGGGTTTGGGCTTTTTGGGTTTTAAGGTTTTGGGTTTCAATGTTAGAGTTTAGGGTTTAGGGTTTAGGGTTTCTTGATTCAAGGTTTTATGGTATAGGGTTTAGGGTTTGGGGTTTGGGGTTTAGGGTATAGGGTTTGGGTTTGGAGTTTTGGTTTAGGGTTTAGCGTTTAGGGTTTAGGGTTTTAGGGTTTAGGGTTTAGGGTTTAGGGTTTTGTGATTCAATGTTTTATGGTATAGGGTTTAGGGTTTGGGGTTTAGGGTTTAGGTTTAGGGTTTAGGGTTTTGGGTTTGGGCTTTTTGGGTTTTAAGCTTTGGGGTTTAGGATTTCCGGGGTTTTGGGTTTTGGGGTTTCAATGTTAGGGTTATAGGTTTTCCATGTTAGGGTTTTAGGGTTTAACCCTAGAGGGTTTAGTGTTAAGGGTATAGGGTTTAGGGTTTAGGATTTTGTGATTCATGGTTTTATGATATAGGGTTTAGGGTTTGGGCTTTCTGGGATTTAAGGTTTAGGGTTTCAATGTTAGGGTTATAGGTTTTCCATGTTTGGGTTTTAGGGTTTAGGGTTTAGGGTTTTGGGTTTTGTGATTCAAGGTTTTATGGTATAAGGTTTAGGGTTTAGGATTTAGCGTTTAGGGTTTAGGGTTTATGGTTTAGGGTTTTGTGATTCAAGGTTTTATGGTATAGGATTTAGGGTTTAGGGTTTGGGGTTTAGGGTTTAGGGTTTGGGCTTTTTGGGTTTTAAGGTTTAGGGTTTCAATGTTAGAGTTATAGGTTTTCCATGTTTGGGTTTTAGGGTATAACCCTACAGGGTTTAGGGTTTTGGGTTTTATGGTTTAGGGTTTAGGGTTTTATGATTCAAGGTTTTATGGTATAGGGTTTAGGGTTTAGGGTTTGGGTTTAGGGTTTGGGTTTAGGGTTTAGGGTTTAGGGTTTAGGGTTTGGGCTTTTTGGGTTTTAAGCTTTGGGGTTTAGGATTTCAGGGGTTTTTGGGTTTTAGGGTTTCAATGTTAGCTTTATAGGTTTTCCACTTTAGGGTTTAACCCTAGAGGGTTTAGGGTAAAGGGTATAGGGTTTAGGGTTTAGGGTTTTGTGATTCAAGGTTTTATGGTATAGGTTTTAGGGTTTAGGGTTTGGGGTTTAGGGTTTAGGGTTTAGGGTTTGGGGTTTAGGGTTTAGGGTTTGGGATTTTTGGGTTTTAAGGTTTAGGGTTTCAATGTTAGAGTTTAGGGTTTAGGGTTTAGGGTTTCTTGATTCAAGGTTTTATGGTATAGGGTTTAGGGTTTAGGGTTTGGATGTTAGGGTTTGGGCTTTTTAGGTTTTAAGGTTTAGGGTTTCAGTGTTAGGGTTATAGGTTTTCCATGTTTGGGTTTTAGGGTTTAACCCTAGAGGGTTTAGGGTTAAGGGTATTAGGGTTTAGGGTTTTGGGTTTTGTGATTCAAGGTTTTATGGTATAGGGTTTAGGGTTTGGGGTTTAGGGTTTAGGGTTTGGGTTTAGGGTTTTGGTTTAGGGTTTAGCGTTTAGGGTTTAGGGTTTTAGGGTTTAGGGTTTTAGGGTTTAGGGTTTAGGGTTTAGGGTTTTGTGATTCAAGGTTTTATGGTATAGGGTTTAGGGTTTGGGGTTTAGGGTTTTGGTTTAGGGTTTAGGGTTTTGGGTTTGGGCTTTTTGGGTTTTAAGCTTTGGGGTATAGGATTTCCGGGGTTTTGGGTTTTGGGGTTTCAATGTTAGGGTTATAGGTTTTCCATGTTAGGGTTTTAGGGTTTAACCCTAGAGGGTTTAGTGTTAAGGGTATAGGGTTTAGGGTTTAGGATTTTGTGATTCAAGGTTATATGGTATAGGGTTTAGGGTTTAGGGTTTAGGATTTCAGGGTTTTGGGTTTGGGCTTTTTGGGTTTTAAGCTTTGTGGTTTAGGATTTCCGGGGTTTTGGGTTTTGGGGTTTCAATGTTAGGGTTATAGGTTTTCCATGTTAGGGTTTTAGGGTTTAACTATTTGGAGGGTTTAGTGTTAAGGGTATAGGGTTTAGGGTTTAGGATTTTGTGATTCAAGGTTTTATGATATAGGGTTTAGGGTTTGGGCTTTTTGGGATTTAAGGTTTAGGGTTTCAATGTTAGGGTTATAGGTTTTTCCATGTTTGGGTTTTAGGGTTTAGGGTTTAGGGTTTTGGGTTTTTGTGATTCAAGGGTTTTATGGTATAAGGTTTAGGGTTTAGGATTTAGCGTTTAGGGTTTAGGGTTTATGGTTTAGGGTTTTGTGATTTAAGGTTTTATGGTATAGGATTTAGGGTTTAGGGTTTGGGGTTTAGGGTTTAGGGTTTGGGCTTTTTTGGGTTTTTAAGGTTTAGGGTTTCAATGTTAGAGTTATAGGTTTTCCTGTTTGGGTTTTAGGGTTTATCCCTAGAGGGTTTTAGTGTTAAGGGTTTTAGGGGTTAGCGTTTAGGGTTTAGGCTTTTTTGGGTTTTTAAGGTTTAGGGGTTTCAATGTTAGGGTTATAGGTTTTCCATGTTTGGGTTTTAGGGTATAACCCTACAGGGTTTAGGGTTAAGGGTTTTATGGTTTAGCGTTTAGGGTTTTGTGATTCAAGGTTTTATGGTATAGGGTTTAGGGTTTAGGGTTTGGGTTTAGGGTTTGGGTTTAGGGTTTAGGGTTTAGGGTTTGGGCTTTTTGGGTTTTAAGCTTTGGGGTTTAGGATTTAGGGGGTTTTGGGTTTTAGGGTTTCAATGTTAGGTTTATAGGTTTTCCACTTTAGGGTTTAACCCTAGAGGGTTTAGGGTAAAGGGTATAGGGTTTAGGGTTTAGGGTTTTGTGATTCAAGGTTTTATGGTATAGGGTTTAGGGTTTAGGGTTTGGGGTTTAGGGTTTAGGGTTTGGGCTTTTTGGGTTTTAAGGTTTAGGGTTTCAATGTTAGAGTTTAGGGTTTAGGGTTTAGGGTTTCTTGATTCAAGTTTTTATGGTATAGGGTTTAGGGTTTAGGGTTTGGAGTTCGGGGTTTGGGCTTTTTTGGGTTTTAAGGTTTAGGGTTTTCGAGTGTTAGGGTTATAGGTTTTCCATGTTTGGGTTTTAGGGTCTAACCACTAGTGGGTTTTAGGGTTTAGGGTTTTGGGTTTTGTGATTCAAAGGTTTTATGGTATAGGGTTTAGGGTTTGGGGTTTATGGTTTAGGGTTTGGGTTTAGGGTTTTGGTTTAGGGTTTAGCGTTTAGGGTTTAGGGTTTTAGGGTTTAGGGTTTAGGGTTTAGGGTTTAGGGTTTTGTGATTCAAGGTTTTATGGTATAGGGTTTAGGGTTTGGGGTTTAGGGTTTAGGTTTAGGGTTTAGGGTTTTGGGTTTGGGCTTTTTGGGTTTTAAGCTTTGTGGTTTAGGATTTCCGGGGTTTTGGGTTTTGGGGTTTCAATGTTAGGGTTATAGGTTTTCCATGTTAGGGTTTTAGGGTTTAACCCTGGAGGGTTTAGTGTTAAGGGTATAGGGTTTAGGGTTTAGGATTTTGTGATTCATGGTTTATGATATAGGGTTTAGGGTTTGGGCTTTCTGGGATTTAAGGTTTAGGGTTTCAATGTTAGGGTTATAGGTTTTCCATGTTTGGGTTTTAGGGTTTAGGGTTTAGGGTTTTGGGTTTTGTGATTCAGGGTTTTATGGTATAAGGTTTAGGGTTTAGGATTTAGCGTTTAGGGTTTAGGGTTTATGGTTTAGGGTTTTGTGATTCAAGGTTTTATGGTATAGGATTTAGGGTTTAGGGTTTGGGGTTTAGGGTTTAGGGTTTGGGCTTTTTGGGTTTTAAGGTTTAGGGTTTCAATGTTAGAGTTATAGGTTTTCCATGTTTGGGTTTTAGGGTATAACCCTACAGGGTTTAGGGTTTTGGGTTTTATGGTTTAGGGTTTAGGGTTTTGTGATTCAAGGTTTTATGGTATAGGGTTTAGGGTTTAGGGTTTAGGGTTTTGTGATTCAAGGTTTTATGGTATAGGGTTTAGGGTTTGGGGTTTAGGGTTTAGGGTTTTAGTTTATGGTTTTGGTTTAGGGTTTAGCGTTTAGGGTTTAGGGTTTTAGGGTTTAGGGTTTAGGGTTTAGGGTTTAGGGTTTTGTGATTCAAGGTTTTATGGTATAGGGTTTAGGGTTTGGGGTTTGGGGTTTAGGTTTAGGGTTTAGGGTTTTGGGTTTGGGCTTTTTGGGTTTTAAGCTTTGGGGTTTAGGATTTCAGGGGTTTTGGGTTTTGGGGTTTCAATGTTAGGTTTATAGGTTTTCCACTTTAGGGTTTAACCCTAGAGGGTTTAGGGTAAAGGGTATAGGGTTTAGGGTTTAAGGTTTTGTGATTCAAGGTTTTATGGTATAGGGTTTAGGGTTTAGGGTTTGGGGTTTAGGGTTTAGGGTTTGGGCTTTTTGGGTTTTTAGGTTTAGGGTTTCAATGTTAGAGTTTAGGGTTTAGGGTTTAGGGTTTCTTGATTCAAGGTTTTATGGTATAGGGTTTAGGGTTTAGGGTTTGGAGTTTAGGGTTTGGGCTTTTTTAGGTTTTTAAGGTTTAGGGTTTTCGGTGTTAGGGTTATAGGTTTTCCATGTTTGGGTTTTAGGGTTTAACCACTAGAGGGTTTAGGAGTTAAGGGTATTAGGGTTTAGGGTTTTGGGTTTTGTGATTCAAGGTTTTATGGTATAGGGTTTAGGGTTTGGGGTTTAGGGTTTAGGGTTTGGGTTTAGGGTTTTGGTTTAGGGTTTTAGGGTTTAGGGTTTAGGGTTTAGGGTTTAGGGTTTAGGGTTTGGGGTTTAGGGTTTTGTGATTCAAGGTTTTATGGTATAGGGTTTAGGGTTTGGGGTTTAGGGTTTTGGTTTAGGGTTTAGGGTTTTGGGTTTGGGCTTTTTGGGTTTTAAGCTTTGGGGTATAGGATTTCCGGGGTTTTGGGTTTTGGGGTTTCAATGTTAGGGTTATAGGTTTTCCATGTTAGGGTTTTAGGGTTTAACCCTAGAGGGTTTAGTGTTAAGGGTATAGGGTTTAGGGTTTAGGATTTTGTGATTCAAGGTTATATGGTATAGGGTTTAGGGTTTAGGGTTTAGGATTTCAGGGTTTTAAGGTTTAGGGTTTCAATGTTAGGGTTATAGGTTTTCCATGTTTGGGTTTTAGGGTATAACCCTACAGGGTTTAGGGTTAAGGGTTTTATGGTTTAGGGTTTAGGGTTTTGTGATTCAAGGTTTTATGGTATAGGGTTTAGGGTTTAGGGTTCGGGTTTAGGGTTTGGGTTTAGGGTTTAGGGTTTGGGCTTTTTGGGTTTTAAGCTTTGTGGTTTAGGATTTCAGGGGTTTTGGGTTTTAGGGTTTCAATGTTAGGTTTATAGGTTTTCCACTTTAGGGTTTTAGGGTTTAACCCTAGAGGGTTTAGGGTAAAGGGTAGAGGGTTTAGGGTTTAGGGTTTTGTGATTCAAGGTTTTATGGTATAGGGTTTAGGGTTTAGGGTTTGGGGTTTAGGGTTTAGGGTTTAGGGTTTGGGCTTTTTGGGTTTTAAGGTTTTGGGTTTCAATGTTGGGATTTAGGGTTTAGGGTTTAGGGTTTCTTGATTCAAGGTTTTATGGTATTAGGGTTTAGGGTTTGGGGTTTAGGGTATAGGGTTTGGGTTTGGAGTTTTGGTTTAGGGTTTAGCGTTTAGGGTTTAGGGTTTTAGGGTTTAGGGTTTAGGGTTTAGGGTTTTGTGATTCAATGTTTTATGGTATAGGTTTTAGGGTTTGGGGTTTAGGGTTTAGGTTTAGGGTTTAGGGTTTTGGGTTTGGGCTTTTTGGGTTTTAAGCTTTGGGGTTTAGGATTTCCGGGGTTTTGGGTTTTGGGGTTTCAATGTTAGGGTTATAGGTTTTCCATGTTAGGGTTTTAGGGTTTAACCACTGAGAGGGTTTAGTGTTAAGGGTATAGGGTTTAGGGTTTAGGATTTTTGTGATTCATGGTTTTTATGATATAGGGTTTAGGGTTTGGGCTTTTATGGGATTTAAGGTTTAGGGTTTCAATGTTAGGGTTATAGGTTTTCCATGTTTGGGTTTTAGGGTTTAGGGTTTAGGGTTTTGGGTTTTGTGATTCAGGGTTTTATGGTATAAGGTTTAGGGTTTAGGATTTAGCGTTTAGGGTTTAGGGTTTATGGTTTAGGGTTTTGTGATTCAAGGTTTTATGGTATAGGATTTAGGGTTTAGGGTTTGGGGTTTAGGGTTTAGGGTTTGGGCTTTTTGGTTTTTAAGGTTTAGGGTTTCAATGTTAGAGTTATAGGTTTTCCATGTTTGGGTTTTAGGGTATAACCCTACAGGGTTTAGGGTTTTGGGTTTTATGGTTTAGGGTTTAGGGTTTTGTGATTCAAGGTTTTATGGTATAGGGTTTAGGGGTTTAGGGTTTGGGTTTAGGGTTTGGGTTTAGGGTTTAGGGTTTAGGGTTTGGGCTTTTTGGGTTTTAAGCTTTGGGGTTTAGGATTTCAGGGGGTTTTTGGGTTTTAGGGTTTCAATGTTAGGTTTATAGGTTTTCCACTTTAGGGTTTAACCCTAGAGGGTTTAGGGTAAAGGGTATAGGGTTTAGGGTTTAGGGTTTTGTGATTCAAGGTTTTATGGTATAGGGTTTAGGGTTTGGGGTTTAGGGTTTAGGGTTTTAGTTTATGGTTTTGGTTTAGGGTTTAGCGTTTAGGGTTTAGGGTTTTAGGGTTTAGGGTTTAGGGTTTAGGGTTTAGGGTTTTGTGATTCAAGGTTTTATGGTATAGGGTTTAGGGTTTGGGGTTTGGGGTTTAGGTTTAGGGTTTAGGGTTTTGGGTTTGGGCTTTTTGGGTTTTAAGCTTTGGGGTTTAGGATTTCAGGGGTTTTTGGGTTTTGGGGTTTCAATGTTAGGTTTATAGGTTTTCCACTTTAGGGTTTAACCCTAGAGGGTTTAGGGTAAAGGGTATAGGGTTTAGGGTTTAAGGTTTTGTGATTCAAGGTTTTATGGTATAGGGTTTAGGGTTTAGGGTTTGGGGTTTAGGGTTTAGGGTTTGGGCTTTTTGGGTTTTTAGGTTTAGGGTTTCAATGTTAGAGTTTAGGGTTTAGGGTTTAGGGTTTCTTGATTCAAGGTTTTATGGTATAGGGTTTAGGGTTTAGGGTTTGGAGTTTAGGGTTTGGGCTTTTTAGGTTTTAAGGTTTAGGGTTTCAGTGTTAGGGTTATAGGTTTTCCATGTTTGGGTTTTAGGGTTTAACCCTAGAGGGTTTAGGGTTAAGGGTATTAGGGTTTAGGGTTTTGGGTTTTGTGATTCAAGGTTTTATGGTATAGGGTTTAGGGTTTGGGGTTTAGGGTTTAGGGTTTGGGTTTAGGGTTTTGGTTTAGGGTTTAGGGGTTTAGGGTTTGAGGGTTTAGGGTTTTGTGATTCAAGGTTTTATGGTATAGGGTTTAGGGTTTGGGGTTTAGGGTTTTGGTTTAGGGTTTAGGGTTTTGGGTTTGGGCTTTTTGGGTTTTAAGCTTTGGGGTATAGGATTTCCGGGGTTTTGGGTTTTGGGGTTTCAATGTTAGGGTTATAGGTTTTCCATGTTAGGGTTTTAGGGTTTAACCCTAGAGGGTTTAGTGTTAAGGGTATAGGGTTTAGGGTTTAGGATTTTGTGATTCAAGGTTATACGGTATAGGGTTTAGGGTTTAGGGTTTAGGATTTCAGGGTTTTAAGGTTTAGGGTTTCAATGTTAGGGTTATAGGTTTTCCATGTTTGGGTTTTAGGGTATAACCCTACAGGGTTTAGGGTTAAGGGTTTTATGGTTTAAGGTTTAGAGTTTTGTGATTCAAGGTTTTATGGTATAGGGTTTAGGGTTTAGGGTTCGGGTTTAGGATTTGGGTTTAGGGTTTAGGGTTTAGGGTTTGGGGTTTAGGGTTTAGGGTTTAGGGTTTGGGCTTTTTGGGTTTTAAGGTTTTGGGTTTCAATGTTAGAGTTTAGGGTTTAGGGTTTAGGGTTTCTGTGATTCAAGGTTTTATGGTATAGGGTTTAGGGTTTGGGGTTTAGGGTATTAGGGTTTGGGTTTGGAGTTTTGGTTTAGGGTTTAGCGTTTAGGGTTTAGGGTTTTAGGGTTTAGGGTTTAGGGTTTAGGGTTTAGGGTTTTGTGATTCAAGGTTTTATGGTATAGGGTTTAGGGTTTGGGGTTTAGGGTTTAGGTTTAGGGTTTAGGGTTTTGGGTTTGGGCTTTTTGGGTTTTAAGCTTTGGGGTTTAGGATTTCCGGGGTTTTGGGTTTTGGGGTTTCAATGTTAGGGTTATAGGTTTTCCATGTTAGGGTTTTAGGGTTTAACCCTAGAGGGTTTAGTGTTAAGGGTATAGGGTTTAGGGTTTAGGATTTTGTGATTCAAGGTTTTATGATATAGGGTTTGGGGTTTAGGGTTTTAGGGTTTAGGGTTTTAGGGTTTAGGGTTTAGGGTTTTTTGGGTTTTAAGCTTTGGGGTTTATGATTTCCGGGGTTTTGGGTTTTGGGGTTTCAATGTTAGGGTTATAGGTTTTCCATGTTATGGTTTTAGGGTTTAACCCTAGAGGGTTTAGTGTTAAGGGTATAGGGTTTAGGGTTTAGGGTTTTGTGATTCAAGGTTTTATGGTATAGGGTTTAGGGTTTAGGTTTAGGGTTTAGGGTTTTGGGTTTGGGCCTTTTGGGTTTTAAGCTTTGTGGTTTAGGATTTCCGGGGTTTTGGGTTTTGGGGTTTCAATGTTAGGGTTATAGGTTTTCCATGTTAGGGTTTTAGGGTTTAACCCTGGAGGGTTTAGTGTTAAGGGTATAGGGTTTAGGGTTTAGGATTTTGTGATTCAAGGTTTTATGATATAGGGTTTAGGGTTTGGGCTTTCTGGGATTTAAGGTATAGGGTTTCAATGTTAGGGTTATAGGTTTTCCATGTTTGGGTTTTGTGATTCAGGGTTTTACGGTATAAGGTTTAGGGTTTAGGATTTAGCGTTTAGGGTTTAGGGTTTATGGTTTAGGGTTTTGTGATTCAAGGTTTTATGGTATAGGATTTAGGGTTTAGGGTTTGGGGTTTAGGGTTTAGGGTTTGGGCTTTTTGGTTTTTAAGGTTTAGGGTTTCAATGTTAGAGTTATAGGTTTTCCATGTTTGGGTTTTAGGGTATAACCCTACAGGGTTTAGGGTTTTGGGTTTTATGGTTTAGGGTTTAGGGTTTTGTGATTCAAGGTTTTATGGTATAGGGTTTAGGGTTTAGGGTTTGGGTTTAGGGTTTGGGTTTAGGGTTTAGGGTTTAGGGTTTGGGCTTTTTGGGTTTTAAGCTTTGGGGTTTAGGATTTCAGGGGTTTTTGGGTTTTAGGGTTTCAATGTTAGGTTTATAGGTTTTCCACTTTAGGGTTTAACCCTAGAGGGTTTAGGGTAAAGGGTATAGGGTTTAGGGTTTAGGGTTTTGTGATTCAAGGTTTTGATGGTATAGGGTTTAGGGTTTGGGGTTTAGGGTTTAGGGTTTTAGTTTATGGTTTTGGTTTAGGGTTTAGCGTTTAGGGTTTAGGGTTTTAGGGTTTAGGGTTTAGGGTTTAGGGTTTTGTGATTCAAGGTTTTATGGTATAGGGTTTAGGGTTTGGGCTTTTCTGGGATTTAAGGTTTAGGGTTTCAATGTTAGGGTTATAGGTTTTCCATGTTTGGGTTTTAGGGTTTAGGGTTTAGGGTTTTGGGTTTTGTGATTCAGGGTTTTATGGTATAAGGTTTAGGGTTTAGGATTTAGCGTTTAGGGTTTAGGGTTTATGGTTTAGGGTTTTGTGATTCAAGGTTTTATGGTATAGGATTTAGGGTTTAGGGTTTGGGGTTTAGGGTTTAGGGTTTGGGCTTTTTGGGTTTTAAGGTTTAGGGTTTCAATGTTAGAGTTATAGGTTTTCCATGTTTGGGTTTTAGGGCATAACCCTACAGGGTTTAGGGTTTTGGGTTTTATGGTTTAGGGTTCAGGGTTTTGTGATTCAAGGTTTTATGGTATAGGGTTTAGGGTTTGGGCTTTTCTGGGATTTAAGGTTTAGGGTTTCAATGTTAGGGTTATAGGTTTTCCATGTTTGGGTTTTAGGGTTTAGGGTTTAGGGTTTTGGGTTTTGTGATTCAGGGTTTTATGGTATAAGGTTTAGGGTTTAGGATTTAGCGTTTAGGGTTTAGGGTTTATGGTTTAGGGTTTTGTGATTCAAGGTTTTATGGTATAGGATTTAGGGTTTAGGGTTTGGGGTGTAGGGTTTAGGGTTTGGGCTTTTTGGGTTTTAAGGTTTAGGGTTTCAATGTTAGAGTTATAGGTTTTCCATGTTTGGGTTTTAGGGTATAACCCTACAGGGTTTAGGGTTTTGGGTTTTATGGTTTAGGGTTCAGGGTTTTGTGATTCAAGGTTTTATGGTATAGGGTTTAGGGTTTGGGTTTAGGGTTTAGGGTTTAGGGTTTGGGCTTTTTGGGTTTTAAGCTTTGGGGTTTAGGATTTCAGGGGTTTTTGGGTTTTAGGGTTTCAATGTTAGGTTTATAGGTTTTCCACTTTAGGGTTTAACCCTAGAGGGTTTAGGGTAAAGGGTATAGGGTTTAGGGTTTAGGGTTTTGTGATTCAAGGTTTTATGGTATAGGGTTTAGGGTTTGGGGTTTAGGGTTTAGGGTTTTAGTTTATGGTTTTGGTTTAGGGTTTAGGGTTTAGGGTTTTGTGATTCAAGGTTTTATGGTATAGGGTTTAGGGTTTGGGCTTTTCTGGGATTTAAGGTTTAGGGTTTCAATGTTAGGGTTATAGGTTTTCCATGTTTGGGTTTTAGGGTTTAGGGTTTAGGGTTTTGGGTTTTGTGATTCAGGGTTTTATGGTATAAGGTTTAGGGTTTAGGATTTAGCGTTTAGGGTTTAGGGTTTATGGTTTAGGGTTTTGTGATTCAAGGTTTTATG